>CM066033.1:362571745-362796140 GCA_033557465.1 Ichthyophis bannanicus
AATGATCTGCCACAGTGACAAAGCAGCTCATTTGTTGTTTTGAATGAAAATTGGCATGGCCAGGACATAACAGGCCAATTTTGATGAATCTGACTTCTCTATAGCTGAGTTTTTCTGCCCAAAAAAAAGGTTTGTTTTTGTATAGCTCATTTTCATACCATAACCAAAACTTTCAAAGGAAAGGCCACTTACCCATGGGAAATCCTGTGAGTTAGTTACAATGATCTCTGTGGTTTTTTTTTTGTCAACCTGTCTACACTTATTTGAAATAAAAGGAAGTAGTTCACTTATTATTTTTTGCATACCTCTTTTTATTCCAAAAACTTCTTTCACTGTGTTTTACTTTTTCATGTTGTTTAGCTGCGTTTGCATCAGTGGTATGTTTTTATTGGATTCTGGTACAGGATGGAGTGACACAATTTGTTTGACACCAACTAAGCAGCCCCACATCATTAGCCAAGCTTTCGTTTAAAGTTCTTTCAAAACTGACATAGCCTTGGCCTCTGGCCATTCTGCGTTGGGTTTTGTATTGTGAGCAGACATGGATGTTCAATGCAAGCTCGGACTCAACGCATTATGTGATATGTCACTGGGGAAAAAAAATTTCCATTCATTTTGTGGAAACTTTTGACATTTAACCTCCCCCCCCCCCCATTTCCATTGATTTTTTTTCAGTTTGTTTTTGCCGCCACATTCATGTTACATAAAACATTTTTTAATGTATGGAAATCAAACTGTGCATACATTAATTTTCATAGGCCAGTCCATATTCAAATTGATTTTTTTTCTGTGCACTTCTGTTTCACGCACTTTAATGTACCAAATACATACTAATACATGCACGTGTCCCCCACCATGCAGGCTCACTTCTTTCTTCTGAAAAAAAAAGTAAGTAATCTTTTAGACCTAGCTGGTTGTTGTCTACTTTCTAAAATCAGATTTACTGAAGAAGTAATAAATGAATGGTCCTTATAGGAATAAAAAAATAAAATAACATTTTTCTGCATACCATGAAACACACCACTGAGAAAGAGGTCAGTTTTAGAAAAAGTGTGCAGGCAGATGTAAAAGGCCATGGGGTCTGTTTAACTAAAGCATGTTAACCAATGTAGCTCAGCCGCAGGCTTCCCCACTTTCACCCACAACTATCACACCAACTCCCCTCCCCCAAGAACACCCCAGCAATTAAATAACAGACTCACTTCTGCATTTGGAGGAAACCAACTGGTTGCAGCATTATTCAAAAACATTTGATTAATCCCAATAATAATAATCCATAGTGACAACATACAACCAAAACAGCCTTAACTCATAAATGTCGGATAAAGATTTAATTGCCTGCCATATTACCAGCAAGGTGGAACAAAGCCCGCTAATCTCCAGTGGCACTCATCAAGCCATTTTTGCTGGCCTCACCATGTTAATAGCAAAGGCTTGGGGGGGCCCCAATTCCCAGTGAGAGAACCCCCCAAACCAGGGATTCCTCGCCATTCATCAACATCCAGGCTGAGATCACCTGATCCCAGCCCAAAAAGGCCCACAGCCAAATCTCAAGTCATACAAATGCCCTGAGTACCTGCTCAACACCCCCCTTCCAGCTGCGACAAATAACCCCTCCTCCCGCCCACAACTCCACCAACCTAAAACAATGCCAAGGATGAGCTGGGTGTGAAAGAAATCCTGCGCTGCCGGCCCAATCGGAAGAGAGGAGGGGCGCCGTACAAAGGTCAATATTCCTGTCTTGCCCCTCTCTCTCGCCACCCACCACTGGCAGCACAACCAATGGGCCCTTCGTGTTGTGAAACAAAATGGTTGTGGTGGTGGGGGGGGGGGGGGTGGCGGTGAGCTTACCCACATGGAGGGTGAGAAATATTCACAATTATTTTTTCATGTAGATATCCATTTGCTCTCTATATGGAGTTTGTGGGTTTGGTATTTCTGTATTGATAAAAGTTGTAGATTTGGGTGAAGTTGTATAAGATACAGTGTACGTGTGTGTGGGGAGAGGAGTGTGTATATAGAATGTGTGTTGCATATGAGTGGATAGATGGGGTATGGATTGTGGATTTGTGCATGAGGGTGTGGGAGTGGATGGGCCTTGTGCTCATCCCTATTGAATGAAGTGTGTAATGTCTGCCCAAAATCTATTTTTAGGACAGGCCGTATATAAGTTTAAGGGGTATGTTTACTAAACGGTGGTAGCGGACTCCGTGTGATATCGGCGCCGTGGCCCCATTGATTTCAATGGGGCTGCGGCTGCAATATCGCACAGAGTCCGCTACCGCTGTTTAGTAAACATACCCCTAAGTAACAGATAAATATTTTGGCCTGACTAGTGCACAACTGTGTTTGCCTATTTTCTCTCCCTTGCCCTACCAGCCCTCTGTATCTATTCCTAAATTTTCTAACATTCTGGCATGATTTTGGATACTATCACCAAGTGACTTCACTTAGTAACCTCTTAAGCTAGCAATCAACATGAGAAAAAAAAAATCATGTTCTCCTTTTACTGTTATCAGAAGTGCTATCTCCAGGAACAAGCAGGAATGTAGTCTTCACATATGGGTATCGTCGGTACCGATGGAGCCCGCGCGGGAACGCTCCCCAGCATCCAATAGGAACGCTTTTTGGAGCATCCCACAGCACATGTGTGCTGCCTGACCGCCTCTGTACCTCTCTCAATTCAGTTGGGTTTATAGCTGAGACCAAAGGAGAGAAGTAGAGAAAGACTGGCTGGTCCTCGAAGGGTAAATCTCCTTCAAAGTATCGAGATGCCACTGGTGTTGCCCTCGAGGATAGTTCACCGGCAAAACAGCCCCAGTGGAAATCTTCAGGCTCCAAGCATTAACGGGGCTCCAGGATGTTGCAGATGCTTCCACCTCTGCAGAACTACTGGTGCCATGTTCTGGGGTTTTAGTTGCTTCCACCAGTACCGCAACCCAGGCATTGGCAGGAGCGATGGACAAGAGAATCCTCACTATTGAACGCAGTCTAGCAGCTTAGCAGCTTTGGTACCACTAAGACCGCTGCAGACGGTTCAACAGGTATCGGTACCGACATCGGTACCAGTACCAACATCGGTACCAGTACCGACAGTACCTGCTTCGACAGGACTGCTTCCCCCCATGCCAAGCCTTGAGTCTATCTCAGGTATTGGAGATCAGGAACAGAGACATTTCGGTACCGACTTTGAGCGGTACCAATACCATGCATTACGGGAAGCACCCGGTACAAAGTGCCTTTGAGTCTTTCCGATTACGATGACTCTGACGATTCTACACCGGTACCAGAGCGCGAACCTACTAGAGGATTCAACTCCTTCTCCTCAACACAGGATGTCTCCTCCAGAAGATATGTCCTTCCAGGATTTCATATGTGATTTAGCAAAGGGTCTTGCAATCACTGTGATTCCAGAGAACCTAGGGCAGAAGAATTAAGAATTCTACAATACCCTATGACTCCCAAGGAGGCAGCTATGCTTCCCATTCACAAGATCCTACATGATCTGATGTTGAGAATGTGGGGAAACTCCTTTAATGATATCTTCACATTCCCGACGCCTTGACACTATGTACCGAGTAACTCTAAACATATAGCAACATTTTAAAACACAGCCAGCGAGTGAGAGCCTCAGAATCAACTCACTGATAAAAACCAAATCAGGAGTATGAATAACATCAACGCTTCTCACTCGCTATACACCCACCATCCAACTTCACGATATTATAATCATAAACAATTTTCCATTAAAGCATCATTTAACATCACCACATCTCCAAAATTTTTAGAATATCACCACAATCACAAATCGTGAGTAAAGATGGAATTGAGTGTCCCCGACGCCTTTTCAAGACATCTTATGTTAGCGTTTCGCTACAGCTGTTTCAAGGGGATCCAACTCTAAAAAATAAAAAAAAAATAGCTTAAAATAATGCCGCAACCCATGAAAAACTCCTCATACACACTGCACCAAGATCCTAGACACTTACCAAGAGTTGCTTCAAACACCAGCAAACATTTCAAAAACGGTTCATCATCTCTCATCAGAGCTGAACTGAAAGACCGCCATTCACCGCCATACATCAATGCTGGTATCGAGATAGCGTATACTTCCAGACACATGATATATACCCGGAACTCCCCCACAGCTGTCATAATCAACTGAAATACTACCCAACCAAGCAAAGCAGCTAATATCTCTCATTGAACTGAATTGAAAGAAAGAAAAACCTCTTTCCCATTCAACTTATCTATCATATACAATCACCGTTAATCCAGACCCAAACTCTCCATTCTAAGTAAACAGATCAAAAACAAACTCCCCATTCAATACAGGAATTTAAACCATTAGGAGAAACTGTTTTTAAATGAAAAAATCCACCATTGTTCCCTATATAGGAGAAACCGATCACGTGACATACCCTTCAAACCATTCCGAATGTGTTGAATCACAAAACATTGAAGATCACTAAATTTATGCTGAAGAGTTAAACAATGTTCAACTATTGGTGCTTCCTTATGCTGACAATGAAGCTTACTTTTATGTTCAAGTAACCGGATACGAAGGCACCTAATTGTCTTACCTATATAGAGAAGGTCTACATGGACAAAGATTCCATAAATCACAAAATCTGAATTACACGAAGTGTTATCTCTCAAATGAATTAAATGACCATTATACACAAACTATCAGTCTCCCACATCAGCTTACAACAAGAACACTCTCCACATTGTCGATGTCCATAACTGTCCAAAGATATACCAGACGAAAGCCGTAAAGAAGAAGGGCTCAAAATATCTTTTAAATTTGGGTTACGTTGCCATACACAACGTAGTTGTTTAGATTCCAACCCAGGGACTATACCCAAAACATGCCTGTGTTTCTGTAAAATTGATTGAATCTGTCTACTATAAGGGGAATAGCGAGAAATCAAATTCACTTGATCACTGTCAGTCAACACCTTCGGTCTGGGAGATAACAACCAAGATCTGTCATTATAAAGTGCCCGTTTATAGGCACGATTTACTACCTTTAAAGGGTAACCACGATCTAAGAAATCCTGTTTAAGACACACCGCATTAACTTTATAATCCTCAACTGACAAACAGTTACGCCTAAACCGTATAAACTGAGAAAATGGTAACCCTTTCAACAAACCTTTAGGATGTACACTAGAAAAGTGTAAATACGTATTCCTGTCAGTAGTTTTACGAAAAACTGTTGTACCCCAAGAGTCTGATTGCCGAAACACTTTAACATCCAGGAAAAAACTATTTCTTGGACACTATAATTCATTGTGAATTGTATATGAGGATCTAACGTATTTTAACCAGGTATGAAAATCCAACAAAAGATTAGAAGGACCATCCCACAACAAAAAGACATCGTCTATATACCGACGCCAATCAGTATATGAGACCAAAAAGTGGAGGATTGCAACCCCCTTCGTTTCATAAAGACCCATAAAAAGGTTAGCAACAGAGGGGGCGAACGACGCCCCCATAGCAATACCGCCTATCTGTTGAAACAGCTCACCATTAAATGTAAAATAATTGCGACAAAGGGCCAAATTTGCACATGCCATTAAAAATACTAGCATGTCCTCATTTACATCACCCCGTTGTAACAAACCTTCCCGAATGACATGTAGCGCCTCCTCCTGTGGAATACTCGTATATAGCGCTGCAACATCAAGTGTTACCAAAAGTACAGAATCTTTTTTTGCCCAGTCCGAAGCTTCAGCTATAATCTGTAAAAAATGCATCGTGTCCCGAAGATATGAGGGAATGGTGATTAATAACGGACGCAAAAAAGAATCTATAAACTGTGATAATGGCTCCAAGACCGACCCCCGTGTAGAAACGATAGGCAGATACTGACAGGAATACGTATTTACACTTTTCTAGTGTACATCCTAAAGGTTTGTTGAAAGGGTTACCATTTTCTCAGTTTATACGGTTTAGGCGTAACTGTTCGTCAGTTGAGGATTATAAAGTTAATGCGGTGTGTCTTAAAACAGGATTTCTTAGATCGTGGTTACCCTTTAAAGGTAGTAAAATCGTGCCTATAAAACGGGCACTTTATAATGACAGATCTTGGTTGTTATCTCCCAGAACCGAAGGTGTTGACTGACAGTGATCAAGTGAATTTGATTTCTCGCTATTCCCCTTATAGTAGACAGATTCAATCAATTTTACAGAAACACAGGCATGTTTTGGGTATAGTCCCTGGGTTGGAATCTAAACAACTACGTTGTGTATGGCAACGTAACCCAAATTTAAAAGATATTTTGAGCCCTTCTTCTTTACGGCTTTCGTCTGGTATATCTTTGGACAGTTATGGACATCGACAATGTGGAGAGTGTTCTTGTTGTAAGCTGATGTGGGAGACTGATAGTTTTTGTGTTATAATGGTCAGTTAATTCATTTGAGAGATAACACTTCGTGTAATTCAGATTTTGTGATTTATGGAATCTTTTGTCCATGTAGACTTCTCTATATAGGTAAGACAATTAGGTGCCTTCGTATCCGGTTACTTGAACATAAAAGTAAGCTTCATTGTCAGCATAAGGAAGCACCAATAGTTGAACATTGTTTAACTCTTCAGCATAAATTTAGTGATCTTCAATGTTTTGTGATTCAACACATTCGGAATGGTTCGAAGGGTATGTCACGTGATCGGTTTCTCCTATATAGGGAACAATGGTGGATTTTTCATTTAAAAAACAGTTTCTCCTAATGGTTTTTAAAATTCCTGTATTGAATGGGGAGTTTGTTTTTGATCTGTTTACTTAGAATGGAGAGTTTGGGTCTGGATTAACGGTGATTGTATATGATAGATAAGTTGAATGGGAAAGAGGTTTTTCTTTCTTTCAATTCAGTTCACTGAGAGATATTAGCTGCTTTGCTTGGTTGGGTAGTATTTCAGTTGATTATGACAGCTGTGGGGGAGTTCCGGGTATATATCATGTGTCCGGAAGTATACGCTATCTCGATACCAGCATTGATGTATGGCGGTGAATGGCGGTCTTTCAGTTCAGCTCTGATGAGAGATGATGAACTGTTTTTGAAATGTTTGCTGGTGTTTGAAGCAACTCTTGGTAAGTGTCTAGGATCTTGGTGCAGTGTGTATGAGGAGTTTTTCATGGGTTGCAGCATTATTTTAAGCTATTTCTTTTTTCTTTTTTAGAGTTGGATCCCCTTGAAACAGCTGTAGCGAAACGCTAACATAAGATGTCTTGAAAAGGCGTCGGGGACACTCAATTCCATCTTTACTCACAATTTGTGATTGTGGTGATATTCTAAAAATTTTGGAGATGTGGTGATGTTAAATGATGCTTTAAATGGAAAATTGTTTATGATTATAATATCGTGAAGTTGGATGGGTGGGTGTATAGCGAGTGAGAAGCGTTGATGTTATTCATACTCCTGATTTGGTTTTATCAGTGAGTTGATTCTGAGGCTCTCACTCGCTGGCTGTGTTTAAAATGTTGCTATATGTTTAGATTTGCTGAAGTCTTTTCTTTAAAGTTATGAGGTATCATTTGTAGGCTTCGATATAGGCTTTATAGTTTTGTTTTTCACTATGTACCGAGTGCCAAGTTGTCCTGGTTTTCAAAAAACTCAGTTACCACACCATTCAATGGTAGTGGAATCGGCCATGCGAAGAATCAAGAGTGCTAAAACACATTCTTCTAATCCTCCAGGCCGGGAACCAGGACACTCGATGCCTTTGGGTGTCGATGTTTTCAATCCTCCATGCTATCAGCCAGGATCAATTCCTAAATTCTTTATCTGGGAATGATCCTGGAGGAAGTCACAAAAGACTTAGAGCTCATTAGCCCTTGTGTCTCTGAGGAAAAAAGAGCAGACTACCTTTTTTTTTTTTTTTAAATAGTTTATTTATATTCCACCACAAACAGTACAGTACAGCTCATATATGCAGATAACCCCTGGGGGGGCGGGGTGAACTCTGATCCCCCCCCCCCCCGGGCAATACAACACAAAGAATAAGGGGTGGCTTTTAACAATTTCCCCCCCCCCCCCAGCATGCTCTCAGCCTCCCCCCTCACTCACCCCCCACCCCGCCTATCTCTCCCCTCCCCCCCTGATACCAGCCAGCGGTAACCGCACCCCTCCCAGTCTCTCCTCATTGCCTTATTCGGGTTGAGTCCTCAGGTTCCTCCCTGTAGGATCTCATTCCGACTTCGGGCCCCCAGTTGTAGAATGTAGGGCTCCCAAACCGCCATAAAGGCTGACCATCTTTTGACACTGCCTCGCGCCCAAAGAGCAGACTACCTTATTCTGGTCAAGCACACCCAGAATGTCTTTAAATTCATGAACCGTGCTACCTTTCATTGCTTTGAATATATTAGCAGAACCTCTGCTATATCCATAGGAGCACGTTATATTGCTTGGCTTCAAGCATCAGACTTAGAATAGTGGGTGCAAGAAAAGTTGGGAAACATTCCTTGTACAGGAGAACATCTCTTTGGCAAGGACTGGCAAGACAAGGCTAATCAGCTTGAATCTGAAAATACTACCTTGAACAGACTATCAAAGTCTACAGCCAACTCAGCAAAGAAGAAAACATTCAAACAACCCTTTTTTCAGCAAGAAAAAGAAGCCGTACCAATCTTACACCCATCAAACTCACTGTCCACTTCATGTTCCCCAGAAGGGGCAACAACAGAACAGACAGCAAAGAAAGCCGCAAGCTCAAAGAGCTCAACTGGCTCATCAGAACCAAGCCCATTCAGGGTCTTTGACTTCTACCTAGAGAACTTAGTCATTCTGCCCCTGAAAAGTCCAGAACCATTAACCATTCCAGGAAGACTGTGCTATTTTGCCAAAAGATGGCAACAAATAACATCAGAAAACTGGACTCTGTCCATTGTACGACTGGGGTACAAGCTTCATTTTCTCAACTTGCCCCCCCCACCTACAATAGTAAAGCAGTTCAATTCTCAGTCCCCTGCCACTGACCTCTTGTGGCAGGAAGTCACATCACTTCTAGCTCAAGGAGCAATCGAAGTACCCATTCCCCAACAGGGGACAGGGTTTTACTCCCCCTACTTTCTTATTCCAAAGAAGACAGGGGGACACAGGCCTATATTAGACCTCAGAGAATTAAACAAATATTTGGTCCGAGAAAAGTTAAAAATGATCTCCCTCAGAACACTTTTACCATACCTCCAAAGTCAGGACTGGCTATGTTCTCTAGATCCAAGAGATGTGTACACGCATATTCTCATCCACTCAGATCACAGGAAGTTCCTTCGATTCCTGGTCCAAGGAAGACACTTCCAGTACAGAGTTCTTCCCTTTGGACTAGCTGCTGCTCTAAGAGTCTTCACAAAATGCATGGCATTTATGAGGACTCTAGGAATATTCGTCTTCCCTTACTTAGACGACTGGCTCATTCGAGCATCGACAGCTCCAGAGGCTAGCCTCACTCTTTCTCGAGCAATGAGAATTCTTCAATACTTGGGACTAGTCATAAACCTCCCAAAATCTCATCTCACCCCCTCTCAATCTCTCGAGTTCATAGGGGCTCGTCTAGACACACGGCAGCCATGGGCTTTCCTGCCAGAGCCAAGCTGTCTATGGATTATACAACTGGCATGTCAAGCATCTATGAAAGTATTCCTAACTGCTCAGGAGATGCTTCAACTGTTGGGACACATGACATCTACTGTCCATGTGGTTCCCTATGCTCGCCTCCACATGCGAGCAGCCCAGTGGACCCTTTCCTCTCCTCTCAGTGGTGTCAAGCCTCGGGTCGACTAACAGACAAAAGCAGAATCATCACACGTCTGATTTCGTCCCCGCAATGGTGGCAATCCCTGGAAAACCTCCTTGTAGGCTCTCCTTTCCAGCAGCTTCTATGCCAAACCATCCTGACCACAGATGCGTCCAAGATGGGCTGGGGGGCCCATTTGCACGATCTCTCCACTCAGGGTCTTTGGACCCCACAGGAGGTTTCCCTTCACATAAACCTCCTAGAGCTGAGAGCCATTTATGCTATTCAAGTCTTTCAAAGCCATCTCAGCAACAAAACAGTTCTGGTCCAAACCGACAATCAGGTAGCTATGTTCTATGTGAACAAGCTAGGAGGATCTGGCTCTCTGTCGCAATGCAACTTATCTTTGTGTCTATGGGCCCTTGCCTGAGAGTTGCAAATTCACCTGTTTGCGGTATACCTTCCGCGCATTCAAAACTTATGGACAGACAGACTCAGTCGAATACTGCTGCCACACGAGTGGTCCCTCCACTCAGTTCCTGTTCAGCTGTGGTAGAGTGCAGACCTCTCCCAGAGAGCTCCTGCTAGGGGGTGGGGCTTAGCAACTACCTGAGACTGGATGTCGGGTCCTGGGCCACCTCCAGCAGGAGAGGCCCAGGCCCAGAGGCCTACCAAGCCTGGTGGGCCTCCTTCTCTGAACCTGGATGGAGGAACTGGAAGCCTGGAACAGCCGGCGCCCCGAGTGGGGGACCCCCCAGGTAGGACTGTGCCTGGCCAGGGAGGAGGGACCCACAGGTATGGAGGTTTGGGCCCGCTACCCCAGGGAGGAGGCTCCTGTCTCCTCCCCAGGCAGGGTGTGGAGGCTGGGTGGCAGCAGGGAGAGGCCCTGGAGAGACCCTGGAGGACCGTGCAGTATAGCACTGGAGGAGGCGGGTTCCCCCCTCCGCCTCGGGTCCTGGAGGAGGCCTCTACCTCCTCCAGTGAGGATGAGGACGGAGGGTCGGGCCTGCCATCCTTCCAGCAGCCAGCTAGGGCCCCAGACGAGATCGTGGCGGTGGTGCGGCGGCTCCGGGGTCTCCAGGAGGAGGCGGCCCAGCTGCAAGCCCAGCTCTCCCACCTGGAGAGCCTGCAGGCCACCGTTCCCGGTGAGGAATGGGTGGCATATAAAACCTATAAGAAGGGGTGAAGCGGGCCCTGAGAGACAGGTATATACAGATTATGTCTTTAAAAACCCAGGGTTGTGGGTCCCTCTCAGAAATTTATCAACAGTATGATCGTTGGGCAGCCCTAGGTGCAGTTCAGGGGGGCCCCCGGGGGTGGGACGGCCGGTGGATCCCAGAAGGTTTTGTTACCCACCCTTGCCTGTCCTGGGTACAGTGGAGAAAGGGTTATCATCATTGGCAGTAGTGCATAATGTTCCAGACCCCAGATTTCCTTACCTGTTGGCTACTGTGGAAGCTGGATCGACGGATGAGGCATCAGTGGCTATGGTGGCATGTCCTGCTGTTCCTTCAGTGTGTTCTCTGAGGTCCGATGCCCCCGGGGCGGTTGGGGGAGGGGCACTGGCCCAGCGTACTGCACAGGATCCCACAACCGATGTTGCACCCCTGTATCAGGAGGAAGGGCTGGTGGATGAAAACCAAAGCCAGAAACCGGTTCCCGGGGCTCCGTCTCTGTCCATTCCGGCACTCCCTGGGTCTGTGGCAGCTGAACAGAGTTTCCAAGATGGCCGCCGGAGTCCCCGCAGGTGTCTTGGTGCAGCTGATGGAGTTCCTCTACAGGAAGTGCGGTTGGCAGGGCTTACTTCGGCTCCTTTGGAACCCCAAGATGGCCGCCGTCGGATGATTGCATCATTTCCGGGTCTTCCAGGAAGTCTGCAAGTCACTATGAGTCTGCTGCTCTTCTGATGCCGGCTCTTTGCAGTGATGCTGTGGAGGATTTCTTGCTGCTGTCCCAGCGAGGTTTGGTGTCTGATGGTCCTCGGGGGCTGGCTCTTCTGGATTCTTACCGTGAGTTCAACGTCGGGGGTCTGCGGGCCACATGGCCGCGGTATCGGTGGCTCCATCTATCCCGGCAGCAGTTTTCAAATCCCGGTGCAGGGTTTTGATAGGGGGATGGCTGGCAGGCCGGATTCCCCTGTTTTGGCTGCCCTTCCGGCCCCTAGCAAGCAACAGGGTACTCGCCCAGGGTGTTCTGAGGTGGCTGGCTGGGGTCGGAGGGGTGCTGGAAGGGGGAAGAAGCAGGATGGGGGCTGCTCTTTTTTTTTCTGCGGCCCCCGGAGGGGGTCAAGGGGGGGGGCCAGGGAGGGAAGAGTGTTGGCCTGCTGTCTCTGCAGTCTGGGACCACGGAGCGGGCTGTACAGCTGCCTGTTTTGTCTGTTGCTGTGGCCGAGGGAAGCCTGGCTCGCAGGGGGGCGTCCGCCCTTGCTGTTGGAGCCCTGGCTACTGGCCGAGCTGTTCTGGCCCCCTGTGCCACGTCTGGCACCGGCAATAAGGTAGGACCTGGGGGAGACGGAGGGCAGGGGGCGGAGGTTTGGGGGGAGGCACGTCGGGGGCATCTGCCCTGATGTCTCGGGACGGTCCTGCTTTAGTGCCGGTAGCCTTGAAGGGGGTAGTGGATGGGGAGGAGCAGAATACTGTGGTCACTGGTAGGGAGGGAAAGGGGGAGAGGACGACTGGTCTGCCGGTAGGGGAGGAGGGAATAGTTGGTTCGGATGGGGGGGAAGGGCCTTTTATTGGGGGGGCTGGGGGAGGGGGTGGTCCCCATGGATCCCGGGATTGGGGGGGAGAAGTGTTTGTCCCCGGTAGTGGTAGCTGAAACCCAAGAGCCCTGCGAGGGGTTAGGAGCACAGGATAGGGGTACGGGGGGGTTCCCTGGTCCTCTGGGTGTTACCGAGAACCAGGTCAGTGAAGCCATCAAATTGGTATTGGAGACCCCGGACGGCCCACAAGGGGCCTTTGCTGCCTTTCGGCAGCAGCAAGAGTCGATGGAAGGGGGTGCTCAGGAGGTTCTCGGTGGCACCCAGGGATCCGGAAGGGATAGTATACCTGATGCCATCTTTGCAGAGTTGGTCCTGCCCAGCCCCCGGGCCGCCTCCTGTGCGGTGGCTGCGGACCCTGCAGACCAGCAACAGGGTCCACCGCAGGTGGCTGCAGGAGAAGAACGAGGAGAGCAGGGGGTGGGAACTGGGGGGTCAGCTCCCCCCCGTACATTTGCAGAGGCTCTGAGGGGGGCCGGCACCACTCCGGGGACGTCAGGTGGGGGGAGGGGGGGTTCCCAAGGGAATGGTCCCACAGGAGGGGGAGGAGGTGGGGGAGGTTTCCGAGGGGTAGGGGTGAGGTCAGACGGCGCAACGTGGTGCAGATCCGGTGGGCTGGGGAGGGACCCCCTCCAGCCAGGGAACAGGTCTTGAGGATGGTCCTTGGGTTGGGATTTCTCCCGGGAGATCTCTACGCCTTCATCCACATGAACACCACCATTGAATATGATGTTAGTTTCATGCGGAGACGGGGGCTGGAGACTTTCTGGGACCGATACCAGCAGCAGAGGGGGCAGGGAGGGTGGGCTGACTTTCGTGTTGTGCCTATCTCTCGCCAGGAGACGGTACCTGTGACCATCCTATCCCGGAATGAGTCGCTCCCAGGGCAGGACATCCAGTTTTGGTTGTCGCGCCATGCGGTGCTCCTCGCACCCCTGATTAAGGGCGCTGGGACCCTAGGGGTGTGGGACGGGTCGTGGAAGGGCAGGATCCATTTGCGTGAGGTGGGAAATGTGGTGCAGCACGTGCCCTCGGCCGGTTTCCTCGGTCGGGATCGCATCTTGTGCTATTACCCCGGGCAACCCCGCGAGTGTCACCGCTGTGGCTCATTCCGCCATTTGAGCATGAACTGTCCCGAGCAGGTCTGCACCCGTTGTGGTGGACGGGGTCACGCCTCGGCCGGGTGTTTGCTTATTCGGTGTAACCTTTGCGGGGAGTTGGGCCACCCCTTCGCCCGCTGCCCCTCCGCATCACACAATGGACCGGGGGGGGATGCCGTCACTCCACCTCGGGCTCCTGTGCGGGAGGAGGTTGTGGAGGCCCCTCTCCCTCAGGAGGAGTCCGAGGGCCCTAGGGTGGAGGAGTCCATCGAGCCGAGGGAGCCACCAGGGGGAGGGGATTCGGGTAGGAAGGAGGAGAGGGTTGATGTGGTGGAGGTTAATGTATCACGACAGGATAGCGGGTTGCGGGTGGTGCCACCTGAGGAATGGACCATGGTCCCTTCCAAGGGTGGCAAGTCCAAAAGGAAGAAAAGAAACGGGAGACATCCCCGTTGCCGGATGCAGAGCCCGTGTTGGACATCAACCGTTTCGTCTTTTTGGCTGCTGATGCGGCTGAGGCGGATGAGGGCTTGCCTGTGGAGGCAGGGCTTCCTGTGCGGCGCTCGGAGCGGTTAGCGGCGGGGGCGGCCCCTCTTCCTCAGCGGCGGCCTTCCAAAATAACGAAGGCGCGCCGCGGTCAGGGTCCTCCAATCAAGGGGGATACTGGCGCCCGACGGGTGAGGGAGGATGGGTTTGTACCCCCGCAGTTAGGTTTGGGGCCTTCGCAGGAGCCCCCTGCTGACCCGGCCGCCCTGGCCTCCCCCGCGGGGGTGCGCACTGTCGTATTGTCACAGTCTTTGTCCAGGGAGGGGGGGGCAGCACAGGGGGTGGACCCCACGGAGGAGGTCATTCCTCCGACCCCTGACCCGTTTGTGCCTCCTCATCCCGTGGGGACTGGGTCTGCCCTCGCGACAGCTTTGCCTGGTGGTCCCGGGGGCGCCAGCACCTCCTGGGGCGATAGGGTTGAGCGGGAGGAGGAGGAGATCCTCGAGGTGGTCGACGTGGACCAGGAGGAATTGCTCCAGCTTGCGGGCTTGTCCTGCAAGCGGGATTCTGGGGATCCTGGGGTTTGGTGAGAAGAGGAGGAAAGGGTCACTGCACTCGAAATAGGCATGGCGTGCACTCCTGCGTTCTCGTGCGCCACCATCAACGTGGCCAGCATTTTCTCAGACCAGGCGCGGGCTACGGCCTATGATTTTCTTTCCACGAGTGGGCTGGATGTCATCTTGCAGGAGACCAGGCTCACCTCGCTCGCTAGCCTTCATCGGGCGAAGCGGGAGTGGAGGTGGGGCCCTTCGTACTGGTCCCTTGCGGCACAGCCCTACGCAGGAGTGGCTGTTTTGTTCACGTCTAACCTATTTCAGGTGCAGTACGTGTGGGAACTGGAGCAGGGCCGGTGTCTGCTCTTAGACGGCTACTGTGGGCCCCATCGGTTTCGTTTCGTGGTGGTCTACGGCCCCCAGTCTAAGTTGGCGCGGAAGACCCTGTTTGGGGTCATCCGCCCCTACCTACACACCTCCCGTTTGGTGGTCCTCGCCGGGGATTTCAACACCACCACCTTTTTGCAGGACCGAGGGGGGGATCGTTGCCCACCCAGTTACGAGGGCCTCTTTTTGGCCGAGATGACCCGGACGGCTGACCTAGTGGATGTCTTCCACCGGGCCTTTCCACGGTCGCCGGGTTTCACCTATTACCATGGGACCTGCAGGAGTCGTATCGATCGGATATATGTGAGTGCCCGGGTGGAGTGTTCCCCTCCGCAGTTGCAGGCGGTTGACTTCTCGGACCACCGCGTCCTCTCCGTGTCCTTCCTGGCTAACCACGAGGAGCTCAGCAGGGGTCCTGGTCTGTGGCGACTGAATGTGCAGTTGTTGGCAACATCAGAGGTGGTCCAGGAGTTCTTGGCCTTTCTCGCAGACCAGGAGACCCTGTTGGGCGTTTTTTCTTCCCGTGGCGCCTGGTGGGATGAGGTAAAAACGCGTGCCCGCCAACTCTTCCGTTCCCGGGGTACCTCCATGGCTCGATCCCGCTACCTCACCTACACTGTCCTCCGGAGGTCGCTGGATCGTTTGGTATCCCGAGGGGCAGCGCGGGAGGGCGGTGGAAGAGGTACGCGTCCAGCTCCGTGGCCTGCTTTATGATCGCCATGCCTCCCTCTGCTTTGAGGGGGCGGCCGGTGGGGTCGGCACTCCAGACCCTTTCTTGACTTGCAAGGAGAGAGTTTGGCGTCGGGAGGTCATGGCCCTGCGGGGCGAGGACGGTACCATTCATACCTCCCAGGAGGACCTTTTGCGGATGGTGGGGGAATACTTCTCGGACCTGTTTGGGGATCGCCCCGTGGACCTCACCCATATCCGAGAGTACTTGGGCCTTCCCCCGGTGTATTTGGCTGTGGTTCAGGCACAGGTTGATGCACTTGCTGCTCCGATTCAGCAGGTGGAGGTGGAGAGGGCGATTCGTGCCATGCCGTTGGGGAAGGTGCCTGGGCGCGATGGGCTCCCTGTGGAGTTCTATCGCACTTTCATCACCCAGCTGGCCCCCTTCCTGACCTCTCTGTTTCAGGAGATCATGGATACGGGGTTTCTCCCGCGGTCATTTCGCGAGTCTGTCCTGCTGCTGCTCTCCAAGGGGAAGGACGATAGCTCCTTGGACTTTTGGCGGCCGCTCTCTCTTCTGAACGCGGACCGGAAGATCCTGGCCAAGTGTTTGGCCAACCGACTGGTGGAGGTGTCGGGCGCTTTGCTGTCACCTTCCCAGTATTGTTCCGTTCGGGGGAAAGGGGTTCTGGACGCTGTCGCCACAGTCCGGGAGGTGGTGGAGAGAGGCCGGTCGCTCCAACGGGACCATTGGTTGGTCTCCTTGGACCAGTCCAAAGCCTTCGATCGAGTCAGTCACCGGTACCTGTGGGTGGTGCTCCAGCACTTCGGCCTCCCCGCAGGTTTCCTCTTCATCGTGCAGGCGCTGTACCGAGGGGGGGTGAGCTTCCCGTTTATTAACGGGTGGCTCGGACGGCCGTTTGGTGTCGCCTCGGGGGTGCGGCAGGGGTGCCCTTTGAGCCCCTTGCTGTATGTCTTCTCCCTCGACCCCTTCCTCCGGAGATTGTCCTCAGGTGGGTTGCGGGGCCTGGAGGCGCCGGGTGCGCCCCCGGTGTCCGTTGTTGCCTATGCTGATGACATCTCAGTTTACGTGGACGGCACTGAGGGGGTGGAGGCCCTGCGGGAGGCCGTGGAGGAGTACTCGGAGGTAGCCCATTCTGTTGTTAACCACAGCAAGTGCCAGACGCTGTGGTTGGGCCCCTCTGAGGCCTCCCCGCCTTCCTGCGCCCCCTTTCCTCCTCCCGTGGGGGAGGTCCGCGTTTTGGGCCTCGTCTTCGGGTCGGAGGACTATGCGGAGTCCAATTGGGACCGTTGTCTTGAGACTGCACGGTGTCGGGTGCTGCGGTGGAGGGGGTGGAGGTGTACGTTCGAGGAGAAGATCAAACTCCTCGGGACGTTTCTGCTTCCTCTCTTTCTGCACGTGGCCACGGTCTTCGTCCTTCCGTCGTCCCGTCAGGCGTCTGTCTGTGCTGTCTTTTTCTGTTTTCTGTGGGGTAATCGCCTGAACCCCGTCCAGCGCAACATCGTTTGCCTGGATCGGGCAGAGGGCGGTTTGGGTATGTTGCACCCCCTTGTCTTCCTGTCAGTCTTGTCTATGGCGTTCCACTTGGGTAGGATGCGGGAAGGGGGTGGGGTTTGGTGGGTGGCCTCCTATCGGGAATGGTTCTCCCGCTTCTGGGAGCAGTGGGAGGGGGCGTCCTCGGTCCCACGTGTGCGTCGGAGCGGGGAACAGGCCCCATCATACGTATTTGCGATGGTGGGGCTCATTCGGCGGTGGGGGGTGACCGACCCGCTCGCCCAGTCCTTGGGGCGGAAAGGATTATACCGGATGGTACTCACCTCTCACTTTCAACCACGGTGGGCCCTGCGGGACTGTCCAGCGGATGTGATGCAGCGAGGCCTTCGGTTGTTGAACTCCCCTCGGCTACCGAAGAAGGTTCGGGATGTGGCCTGGTTGTCTTTCCACGGGCGTTTTGTACGTGAGGGACAACCTCAAGTACAGGTCACAGGCCGAGCGGGTCTGTCCGAGGGCCGGGTGTGAGGGGCAGACGGAGACCATGGATCATTTCCTCCGGCAGTGCCCCTTCAATGTGGATGCCTGCCGGTTGGTGTCCGCTGCTCTTCACCTGCGTGACCTTTCCCTTCTCACGTATGCGGAGTGGGTGTACGGGGCCTGGTCCTTTCCTCTAAGGCAGGACTCCGGGACCCTCTACCTCGTCACGGCAGTAGTGCGCTACCACCTGTGGCAAGCGCGCTCTCATGTCTCGACCCGGGGGTTGGTCCTGCCCCTCGACGAGGTGGTGCGGGACATTCTGGAGGAAGTGTCCAGCATGGCGCAACGCGAAAGGCGGGTGGTGGAGGCCCATCGTTGGGAGCGTCTGTGGCGTCACCTCACCCTCCGCCCCCCGTGAGGGGGAGGGGTTCCCTGGGGTTCTCGTCCCTGTAGAGCTTTGGGGTTGTGTTGTTTCCCTGGGGAGGGGAGTGTGACAGGAGAGGGAGGGTTTCCTTCCCTGGGGTTTGTTCATGGGTAGGATTTTGGGGTTGTTTTTCTCTCGGGGGGGGTGGGGAGGGGGTGTGCTTGGTTTGACCACTTGTCCGCTCTCCCTTTCTCCTTGGGGGTTGGACGTCCCCCCTGGTTTTTGTTTTTGTTTTTGTACATGTCCTTGTCTTTTTTTCGTGTTCTGTGCATCCCGTTCTGCTGTCTCGGTTGCAGGGCAGGGCTGGGGCGTGTTTCTCTTTTATCTTTTGTTTTTGTATAATTGGTTTTGTTTGGAGGGATTTTGTTGGGGACGGGCTCAAGGTGCCCTTATGTTTTTGTTTGGGGGGGGTGGGGGCGGGGAATTTTTGCTATGGCTGTTCTTGTTTTGTGGGGTGGATGGGGAGGAGGCAGGGATCGGGGGAGGGGGAGGGGGGAGCTGCTGCTCCTCTGCAGGGGAGGGGATGGGGACAGGGGATGTTGTATTTGGGTGGGTTTGGGGGGGGGTTCCGGCAATCCCCACCAACGGACAGTGCGGACAATTTGGACTGGTGGGGGTTGTTGTGCGAGGGAGGGGTTTTGCGATGCACCATGGACATTGGACTGAAGGGGGGGGGGACATGGACATTGTCATGGACTATTGCGGGTTGTTGTTGGGGGGAGGGGCACGTGTGTTGGGTGCTGGGTGTGGTGGTGGGTTTGGGGAGGTGGGTCACGGGGGGGGGGTTATGATATTTGTTCTGTGCTATGTCGGGGGGTGGGGGTTTTGGGGGGGTGTGGGACTTGGTTGGGGTGATTGTTTTTGCTTTTGTCTGTTTTTCTGTTGCTTGTCACAATAAACAAAATTTCCACTCATACCAGCTTGCTCGAGTGTTTCGAATCTGGGGAACACCAGATATAGACCTCTTTGCAAGTCCACAGAATGCCAAACTTCCCCGATTCTGTTCCAAAATTCAGGCTCAAAACTGTCCGGCAAGAGATGCTTTCCTACTCCACTGGGGACAGGACTTCCTCTATGCCTTCCCACCATTCCCCTCATTCCCAAGATTTTATTCAAACTTCAGAGAGATAGAGGTTGTATGATACTCATAGCTCCACATTGGCCATGGCAAACGTGGTATCCTCTTCTTCTGTGTCTCTCTCAAACCACTCCTCTGGAGTTGGGGAATGCTCCAGATCTCCTGTCACAGCAGGACAGATCCTTACTGCATCCCAATCCCCATTCCCTACATCTCAGGGCCTGGTTACTGAAAGCCTAGAATTCCAGGATATTAACCTTTCTCAAGTAAAGGATATCCTCCTGGCTTCCAGAAAACCTTCCACAAGATGTTCCTATGCTTTTAAGTGGAAAAGGTTCTTTATCTGGTGTTCACCAAAGGGCTTTAACCCCCTTTTAGCACCTGTAGAGTTGCTACTAGAGTATCTTCTACAATTATCAACTTCTGGTCTGAAGACCAATTCAGTTAGGGTCCATCTTAGTGCTATTACTGCTTTTCATAAATCTTTCAATGGAGAACCCATTTCCTCTCATCCACTTATATCCAGATTTATGAGAGGCCTACTTTTAACAGAACCTCCCATTAAACCACCACCGGTGGCATGGAATCTAAATCTTGTTCTTGGTCAGCTTATGAAACCGCCCTTTGAACCTTTAGCCACTTCAGACCTAAAGTTTCTTTCATGGAAAGTTATTTTCCTAATTGCCATCACTTCTACAAGACGCATTAGTGAACTACAGGCGTTAGTAGCTGACCCTCCTTATATAAGGTTTCACCATGATAATAAAGTAGTCCTCAGGACTCATCCTCACTTTATGCCAAAGGTGGTTTCGCCTTTTTATTTAAACCAGTCGGTTTATCTTCCTATATTCTTCCCTAGGCCTCATGCCTCCAGTGTGGAAAGGAATCTTCACACATTGGATTATAAAAGAGCCTTAGCCTTTTATCTCCAAAGAACTAAGCCACATAGAAAATCTTCTCCGCTTTTTGTGTCTTTTGACTCTAGTCATTTGGGACTTCCAGTTTCTAAAAGAACTCTGTCAAATTGGATTGCAGATTGAATTTCCTATACATATCAGAGTAAGGGACTTTCTCTCGAAGGCCATGTCACAGCTCATAATGTTAGAGCAATGGCAGCCTCAACGGCTAACCTTCGTTCTGTCTCTATTGATGACATCTGCAAAGCAGCCACTTGGGCTTCGGTACACACCTTCACAGCCCACTATTGCTTAGACAAGGACTCCCATTGGGATGCCTTGTTTGGCCAGGCTGTTCTCCAACATCTCTTCTATACTTAATACAACTCCTACCCACCATCCACAGTTTGGATGCCTAAGGTCCATGGGAGGAAGCATGACCCATCTCACATGGGTTCGCAGCTTGCTGGGGTCACCCCTTGGCATCTTTCAGCTGGGGAGTCCCCATATGTGAAGACTACATTCCTGCTTGTTCCTGGAGATAGCGTAGTTACTCACCTGTAACAGGTGATCTCCGGGAACAGCAGGAATTTAGTCTTCACAACCCACCCACCTTCCCTAGGAGTTGTCTCTATCTCTATCTCTCTCTTTCTCTACTTCTCTCCTTTGGTCTCAGCTATAAACTCAACTAAAGTGAGAGAAGTACAGAGGCAGGAAGGCAGCACGCATGCACTGTGGGATGCTCCCAATAGCTTTCCTATTGGACGCTGGGGAGCGTTCCCGTGCGGGCTCCGACGATACCCATATGTGAAGACTAAATTCCTGCTATTCCCAGAGATCACCTGTTACAGGTGAGTAACTATGCTATATCTGCAAGACATTGGGTCAATTTGTTATAAAAGTCCTTATATGTGTGAGGTGTATAAATATTGGCCAAGGCCACTTGTTGGCTATCCACTGTACCAATTACAAATAGATAGCGCTCACCTCGATCTGCAATAGTCCTTTCCATGGTAAATTCTACTTGCAGGATATAGCAGAATTAAAAAAGATACAGAGAAGAGCCTCCAAAATGGTAAAGGAGATGGAAGGATACCCTTATGAGGAGAGGCTACCGTCCATTAGAGAAGGAAAAACCAAATTTACCTACCCTATCCCTCTTGAGTTTCTTATGTTTCATTGTGTTAAGATGCATTTCCTGCAGGAATGCTACCCCTGCTGTATTCCTTTTGAGCTGTTGCTGCACCTTGGATCTCTTAATAGGGGAGTAGAAGCCATCAACATTAAGCTTGATAGCTTTCAGATCATCCCCACCCATCCTGATTGTACTGGGGATGGCCATAATCAGTTATTCTTGGGCTATGTGCCATCTGGGCTTCCCAATTAAGCCCCCCAGCACCACACCTATGGTACATAGGGTAGGGGAGGGGGCCTGCTCCTATCGCCTCACTCCATATTCATCCTTCTCAAAACCATATTCACTCTCACGTCCACAGCCATCCATTCACACACACATTCTCTCCCCTGACCAAACACCCCCTCTTCCATCCCCCAATACCCATTCGCCCTTTGTTCCCCTAGAGCAGACCCCAAATATGTTTACGCGCCCCCTCCTCCATCTGTACTAAGAAAAGAAACTTTGGCAATAAAAAGAACACTCCCCGCTCTCCACAACAAGCAAGGAACAATATGAAGATAACATATTCAAAGGATAGAAAATAACAGTCCCCAGGCCCCTTTCCTTATATCTGCATTGCTTAGATCTTGCAAGTTCACAAATAGCAGCAGAAGGGCCTGGCATTGCCAGACTATAAGGATCAACTCAAATGGTGTGCAACCTCGTGGCCAGCACTGCAAAGTATCAAGCCCATGTTGTCGAACAAGCAAAGTGAGGCATCTCCATACTGCCACCAACCTCTTGGGATGTTGCTTCAAGTTTTCACTCCAAACAAGAGAGCTCCGTATTCAGGCGGCCATTCCGGTTGGTGACGTGTCATCCTCTGTCAGTGTAGGATTATTTGTGGTACAACACATTCACCTTCGGAATTTCAGGCCCTGCTTGAACATGTCCATGAATATGGCGTCATCGCCCTTCTCTGTGCCATAACCTGTGCCGAGTAATCCTGAAAGAGTAGAATCTTAACTTTATTATATTCTAAGTCCCTGTTCTGTCTATAGCAGACCATTAGTTTGTCCTTGATAGCAAGCAGTCTGGCAATGACCACTCTTGGTTTTATATCATTTTCTCGTCGGAGGCCTAGTCGTTGTGCCCATTCAAGTCAGGCATGGGCCTGCACTTTCATCTAGGCCCACTGCTTGCAGCAGCCAGGATTCAAGGAATTCACACAGCTCGGATTTCTTCACAGACTCAGGTAGTCCTACTAATTGCATATTGTTACATCTTCCTCAATTCTCATGATCCTTGGCATGCTCCTGCAACACTTTGTTCTGGGCCTCCATTTCGGCGACATGTGCTTCCATGGCTTGTTGTCGCTCTTCCTGGTTAGCGATATGTTCTTCTGCATTATTGATTTTTCTGCCTTTGACTCTCCAATCCTCCTTTTATATCTTCAGTGGAGGTCTGGATCTTCGCCAGCTGTTCATTCAACACAGCCGTAATATTTACGGGTGAGTTCCTGCATTGCCTCCACTTGCAGAGTAATGATAGACACTTTCTCATCCTCTGCCATCTTGGCTACATTAGTTTTACTGTGTTCTCAAACTGTCTTTGCAGCTTTGCCAGACATTTCATTCATGTAGTCAAGCATCGGTGTGGTTTCTAACTCTCGGTTCACTCCCAGCTTTAGATTTCCTCATTGGGCAGTAATCTTGATCACAGGGGTGCTGTATTTCAGGATAAATTGGGGGTATGGGAGGAGAGGGGCACTCAGGCATCCATTCAGCTAGTGATCATCACGTGCCCCAAGAAAACATTCTAGTGTTTATCAAAATGTAATCCTATCTCGCGTACACTTTATGCAGGTTAGAATAAAATATAAACTCTAACCCCCCAAGGATGCAATTTTTATCAGGTGTCTAATAAATCCAACTCTTAAGGATAAAGTTGACAAATTGACACCTTGATCCTTATTCCACCTCCCCCCCCCCCCCAACCACAAACACTATTTTTCCTGTTTGGCTTACAATCTATTTTGTGATTTGCAGTGATATTAAAATCCCTACCCAAAATTGGCTGATAGTCTTTATATGCTGCTACTTTTGCAACAATATGTGACAAAGTTTTGACTATAAACATTGGGTGCAGAAATATTACACAACAAAGCTTTGTGTGTACTAAAGGCCTACAGCACAACAATATATCTATCCTCTGGATCTTGTGAATCTGAAATGATAGACCCTTCTTAATTAGGGAGGAGTGGCCTAGTGGTTGGGGCAAATTACCTCAGGCCGGAAGGTCGGGGGTTCAAATCCCATTAGAGGACAGCAACCTTGGGCCGGAAGGAATGGGGTTTCTAGTCCCACAGGTGCTCCTTGTGGTCTTGGGCAAGCCACTTAACCCTCCATTGCCCATGTTCCCTGTAAGTATTAGTGTATGTGTCTCATATCCCCTCATGTTAAATGTATCCCCCCAATTGTGTTGTGACCACTTTGATTGAAGGATAAGGTGGCATACCAAACTGTCTAAATAAATAATGTAACCACACCTCTTTGTCGCCCATCGAAGGTAGAGTAGTGTGCTTCTCCCACCCACATATGTTTCACCTTGCTGTGTTCTGACATACTTAAATGTGTCATGTAGAGATATGCAATATCTGCTTTCTCTTTTTTTTTAAATTGTGTGCTTTACAGAGGAGTGATTCCTGTCCACATTCAGCCATATCCACTAACCCAAAGCTGCAATCCATAACAGAGAAGAACACCAGTACTAGCAAGGTCCTCACAGCTGAGACCGCCTACCTGCAAGCCATTCAACACCTCCATCACCTTAATCGCTCTCTCAAACAGACTATCCAGTGGCAGCACAGCACCTTTTATCCATTCATTACTTCATTCATCCACACACCATATTCACCCTTCATATTGTACCCCCTAATCCATTATCCTCCTCTTTTCTGTCTACATCTTACCCTCCTCCTTCCCATATAACAGATAATAGATTCCCCCCTCCACCTCTGTTAACTGAATATCAACAAACAATTTGATGATATTGAAAACAATTTAAGAATGTCCTCATATGCTAAACATGATTAGAAGCACTCCATTCTCCATTTCAGCTTTTCAATCACTGCAAGATACGAAAGCTTAATTTTGGCAGCACTTCTCTGCACATAAACATGACTCCCCCTTACTGTAAGTAGTCACCTGTTCTACATTCTCATTTTCATTTCAATGAATTGACTTTCAGGGAATCTTTAATTGTTCACTACCATATGCAGGGGTGGCAGAAGGGCTTTTTCTTGGGGGGGGGGGGGGCCCAAGTTCTGCTGATGCACCGCCTAGCTCTGCCTAAGCACCATCCCAACTCTGCCCAGCACCACCCCGCGGGCAGACTTGCTGTTCGCAGACAGGGAGGGATTTTTCCGCGATCATGGCTTTTCTTCTTCCCACAGGGGATATGATCCCCCACAGGCAGACTGCTGCCTGTAGGCTGCTATCCTTGCAAAGATCATGGCCGGCAAGCAGTAGGCTGCCTGTGGGGATCCTCTCCCCTGCAGGCAGAAGAAGAAGAGAAGCTGCAATCGGGGGTTCGATCTCCCACGGGCAGACAGGAAGGAGCTTTTCTTCTTATGCCCATGTGGGGATGGGATCCCCACAGGCAGCCTGCTGCCTGCCATGCCATGATTTTTGGTGGGGCCAGGGCCCATGTAGCCCACCCCTTTCCTACGCCTATGACCATACTGCATGTAGTCTACAAACAATTTTAATTGTTTCCAGTGGTAGATTAACTTAGTGGGCTGATCCTGAAGCACCAGCCTACACATCCACAAAATTGTACCAGAACTTTCATCGTGGGTCTCTTCTCACCATGTCAAGCCCTCAGTGCTGCTGGGGATATTCTTTCTCCTCTGATATTGTACCCACAGACTTTCTGATCTCAACTGGAGATTCATAGAGACATGACGGAAGAAAAAGACTACATGGTCTATCTAGTCTGCCCTTCCATATCAACTGCAATAGTCCTGTTTTTACCTTTAGATATCCTCTGTGTTTGTCCCATGCTTTTTGTCCTAGTCTCCACCACCTCTACTGGGAGACTATTCCACACATCTACCACTCTTTCCATAAAGAAATATTTCCGCATTTTACTCCTGAGTCTATCCCCTTTCACCCTTATCCTATGTTCCCTCATAGCAGAGCTTACTTTCAATTGAAAGAGACTCCTCCTGTGCATTTATGCCACGGAGGTATTTAAACAGCTCTATCATATCTCCTCTATCCCGCCTTTCCTCTAAAGTATACATATTAAGATCTTTGTCCTCATATGCCTCATAACAAAGACCACTAACCATTTTAGTAGCCACCCTCTGCACAGACTCCAACCCATTTATATCATTTTGAAGGTGTGGTCTCCAGAATTGCACACAATACTCCAAATGAGGTCGCACCAGAGATTTATACAGAGGCACTATCACCTCCTTTTTTCTGCTGGCCATTCCTTTCCCTATGCACCCAAGCATCCTTTTGCTTTCACTGTCGCCTTTTCTACCTGTTTAGCTAATTTAAGATCGTCAGACATAATTGCGCCCAGGTCCTGCTCTTCTTTGTTGCCAACTTTTGCGTTCCAGTCACCCATGACTATCAGGATATCCTGTTTGCATGTTCTGTCAATTTCAGCTTGTACTTGTTCATAGAACTCTTCAATTGTGAAAGCTGGACAGTGAAACAGACAGGAAGAAAATTGATGCCTTTGAATTATGGTGCTGGCGGCGAATACTGTGTATACCATGGACTGCCCAAAGAACAAACCAGTAGGTACTAGAGGAGATCAAACCTAAGCTTTCTTTAGAAGCTCAGATGACAAGACTTCGACTTTCATACTTTGGACACAACATGCAAAGAGAGAGATCATTAGAGAAAGACATCATGCTTGGCAAGATAGAAGGTCAACGCAAAAGAGGAAGGCCAGCAATGAGATGAATCGATACAATAACAGCAGCTACAGGTTACAGTCTGTCAACAATGAGCCGCCTGACTGAAGACCGAACACAATTTAGGATTGCTATTGTCATGAGGCTGGTGCTAATAAAGATGCAGAGTTGAAAAGAAACCCTGTTTCTCACAGAGCTCTAGATGTGCAATTACCTCAAAGCACAGCTAGAGGGGGCAGGAGTGATCCTACAGAGGCTAATGAGGGTAGGAGAGCTAACCAGTTGCACCTGGAAGTAAGCCCGGGAGATTCAAAGGAAAAATCCCTTTATAAACGGAAGCTTAATGCCAGCAAAGGGGGAAGAGCAGCGAGAGAAGCTGGAGCAGTGAGAGAAGCTGGAGCAGCGGGAGAAGCAGCAGCTGGAAGAGAAGGAACAGAAAGCACGGCTGAAGAAGGAAGGAGAGTCCTGAAGGAAGGAATCCTTCCTGAGCAAGCCCAAAAGGACAGAATTCACAGAGGTAGAGTTCAGAGGGACCATGCTACGGGAGCCACTGTTCAGAGGGAGTCTGCTAAGGGAAGCAGTCAGGCTGGAGGGTGTACCACTCCCTGCTTAAGCAACGGTCCTGAGTCCACTATACAGAGAGCCAGAGAGCCAAGCTTAGGGGAAAGCCTGCAGTCATTGGAGTATGCTAAACAAGCTTCACCAGGTACCAGAAAGAAAGGAGTTTCTAGCAAAGCTACTTTTTCACTGAAGTATAGGGCTGGTGAATCCTCGCCAGGTTTTCCTAAGCTTTCAGGAAGTCCAGCACTCCCCAGAAGCTACAGACAGAAAACCTGTTGTCAGAGAGACGTTCTTGAGAGAGAAGGCTCCAGAGCTTCAAGCTACAGGAACTCAAGGTATGGTGGCTTTATTCCTGTTAGAGAAAGCTTAACTCCTAAAAGCACTGCTAAAATTGAACCACAATTTGTAAGAAGAGGAAAGAAACCAGAGCGGTTTAAAGAAATACCAAAAGACTTTAGAGCACAGTCTTATTGGAGCCGAGATACCAGAGAGAGTCCATGTAAACTTGTAACATCCAGGAAAACTAGTGAAGCAGAATCTATGGAGATAGAAGGTGCAGATACTATTCCCATTCCTCAGGAAGAGGCTATGGATTGCAGTTTGTGTATGGCTACTGGAATCCATAGCGACATTGTAAATAAGAAGAAGCCTTATTTAGTTTGTTTTACCCTGGAATGAATTGAATTCCTCCATTTATCCTTTGCACCTAATTGTGAAGATATCAACAGTTGGTTTGCCTGTTTATTACTGGGACCTTGATAAAAGGACATTCTTTGATTTCCATTGTCTTATTGAACCCTTGCACAGAGGGGAAATAAAAGCCTTGTTTCCCTACACTCGTGGCTTAATTATTGTGTGCTCACAAGGAGCTAAAATCCATAAGACCAATCTGCACTTGGCCTTACATACCCCACGCTCCTTGAAAAATAAGTGTGACGTGCAGCAGCCCCTTACCGCCATTGGCCACCAGGGGACGCTGTCATGACACTATCCAGAGGGTCGCCATGAGTCGACTCCGACTCGACGGCACTTAACAAAAACAACCTGCTCTTCTTTGCAGACAGAAGTATTTCACCCCCTACACTGTACCACTCCCTTGGAGTTTTGCAGCCCAAATGCATGACCCTGCATTTTTTAGCATTAAATCTCAGCTGCAAATTCTAGACCATTCTTCAAGCTTAGCAAGATCCCTCCTCATGTTATCAGGTCCTTGTTGGGTGTCTACTCTATTGCAGATTTTGGTATCATCCGCAAATAGGCAAACCTTACCCAACAGCCAAAGTTTTTATTGTGCCTCCATGGAATGTTTTGAGCTAGGCAGGTTCCTGCAGTATAAATTTTATCCCCTTATTAAATAGATGAGAGCAGCACAGCACAATGTAATCTTCCTGTTTTTGGCCACAGCCAATGCAGAGAAGTCTTGAAAAAGCAACAATTCAAAAGGCTTGTGTCCTGTATGCCCATATGATGACTATCTCGTCAAAACTTGAGCGATAATCAGTCTCGCTTTTGCATATTATCCGCTCAGATTCCCATCCAATGCACTATCTCAAATTTAACAGAGGCTTGGCCCATCTGTGGATCCAGCTTTGCCACTTGTGTATCTTTGGAGAAAGTCAAGAGATCTTTCTCTAGCACAGTCTCTGGAAGACTTATTATCTGAATACTTCTATTCCCCTGGTCATCAATCCCTTTCTTCCTACAGGTATTTCTCTTTTGATATTACTCCACTCATGAAACCAACTATTCAATAAACATCTCTGTGGTAATCCTGCATGCACTGTATACAATTTGTAGTTCATGTGATCCCATTGCCTCTTTCATTTCGTCCAAGGTGGATTGAATTTTTACTAGCTTGTCTTCAAGGTCTGCTGTAACACATTTAGTTAAATGCTTGGCCATTTCTTCCAACATTATTAATGCAGGTTGATTATCTGTCATAGTCCTAATGTGCTCACTTCCTGTGGATTTTGATTTGATTACGCTTTGCTTCTTTGGCTTTCCTGGCATCCCTGACTAACTTTGAGAACAAGGACAAAGCACACCAATGCCTTTGTGCTCCTCAAAGTTGACAGAGCTAAGCTGCATTACTCTCACACATGCATGCAGTCCCATTATTATGCAGTATTCTAAACTGCTGGTTCACAATATTCACCATTGCTCAAAAACACTGGCATTAATCTTTCAGGCCTTAACTTCAACTCGGAAGACAAAAAGAAGCAACAAAGTATCTGTAGGATACGTGGGAATAAGAGAACAGATACCAAGACTGGCAGAATATTCAGGTTTAAACAAACCCCTTTTATTGACCCCTACGTGTTTCGGCCAAAGGCCTTCCTCAGGGGGATATCAAATGAGGGAGCAAACCTTGAAAGAACAAATACATAATTAAAAACAAAATTATAAATAATAAAACCATAGTCAGAGGTGAATTAATGAATAAATCATTAAAAAGGAAGAAAAATAAAATAAATATAAACATGCAAATTCCTATACATCTATAAAATCAATATAACATCAAACTAAATTGTGCCATAAAAATACTAGTAAAATAAAAACATGTGTATATGGGCATTAAAACATTATTTACTAACACTATTTTGTGTGTGAGATGAGGATACAATAAGACAGGTAAACCATATGTCTCAAAAAGACAGGTAAATAAGAAATATAAAAGATATGTAAATAAAAATTATAAAGGAAAATAAAATCCATAATAACTTGAAAATACAAAATCATATCACCAGTACCTTTTTGAAAAACTTTCTTGTAAATAGACATAAGCCACTGAAATAAATAAATAATTAAAAGTCAATGGTCAATTACTAAATGATTTAAATGATAAAACAACATGTAAAAGACACTTGTATCACAGTTGTTGTATCATGAACAATAAATATAAAAATATCCATAAATTATTTAAAAAATGATATATGTAAAAGAAAAAGAAAAATGAAGTGAGCAAGACAAAGGAGGAGCTATTGTCATGTTATACTTTCTAAAGTAAAAAATAAATTATGACCTGATACATTCCTTTATCAATAGAAATGAAAATAGGATAGCTATCATAAATCATCCTATGCAAACATAGAATGTGGAGTACCTCATGTTGTGAGCACCATGTCTTTTTAAACATTTGTATAAATCAGGCTTTGAGTTTGTTATGACACTAGATAGAGTATATTGAAATTAAAACAAATTACATATGGTGTCCTTATTTAAAATATTTATAGCTCTACCGTATCAGCAAAAGAACAAGGACAACTACCAACATTAAAACAACAAATTGCAAAAATGAATAATGTTTAAGAAGAAGCCATTTGAAAAAATTATGTATGAGTACTATTGAAAAAACGGAATCACTTAGACACTTATTTCTACCGACGAATCTAGATGAAATCTTATTTAAAAAAACTTCTGGCGAAATCATCCTACTTTGCAATCTTTTGGCAGAAAAATATTGCCTTACTTTGCGAACATTATTTTGTACTTTTCCATAAGCCTGAAGCGCAACAGTGACATTACACGATTCAATCTCAAAACCTTTTCAAAAATTTGTGCACGAATAAAAATTGATTGCTATTATGAAGTATGCACCCAAAACTGTAACATACTATACTTAAATTACTTATAGAAACCAGTTACCAATTTATTTTAGGACTAAATGCAGTGATTAAAAAATAGCTACCATAAAAAGTTCTGACGGCATTTTTTCGCCAAGTTGGGATGAAAATTCAATATTCTTGAAAACCTAAACATATATTCATTTAAAAATGATACAAACTGTATCATATATATACAATTGCATTTTGTTAAAAAGGAAACCAAGTGACTGGCGTTTTGTACTATCCCAGGATGAGGAGTAAATTATTAAAGGATAAATTGACTACCAGGCTGTGCCATACTATGCCGATAAGCTCTGTTAAATCTAACAAAATCTCAATAACCGGGTAAGGCGGACACGTCGCCTCTCGCCCCTCCCCCCCCTTTCATTTTTCTCCAAAGACTAAATCAGAACAAACACATGACAACAATCTTGGACTTAAACTGGTCGCAGCTTTAATAACCTTATAACAAACCAACCAATCCAAATCAACACATTATAACTCCCCCCCCCCCCCCCCACAAGCAGAGCGAGCCCTCACCAGCCATGTTAGTAGCAAGGTGACGCCGCATCCGCTTCCCCCGGGCACAGGCCTGACATTTTTCCACACCCTCCCTCTTCCGGCTTCGCCATGTTATTAGCAAAAGCCTGAGGGATTAACCGGGTCGGGGGTACCCCACCCCCGCCGTCATGCTTGCCACCGGCTCTGGACCCCGGAAACCTCCGGGATCCCGCCACCGGCTCAGGTCAGCCACGACCAGAGCCGCTCCCCAAAGGTAAGCTGCGACCAGCCCTCGCCCCCAACCGAATACCTTCCAAGGCCTCCTGCCAATCGTTAAGCAATAAATCCAACCCCACTGGGGACAAGTGCACCCCATCTGACCTGTAAAGGCCCGGGCACTCCTTGTTTTTAATTATGTGTATTTGTTCTTTCGAGGTTTGCTCCCTCGTTTGATATCCCCCTGAGGAAGGCCTTTGGCTGAAACGCGTAAGAAAGTTTTTACAAAAAGGTTTGCTCCCTCATTTGATATCCCCCTGAGGTTGAAACGTGTAGGGGGTCAATAAAAGGGGGTTGTTTAAACCTGAATATTCTGCCAGTCTTAGTAAGAACATAAGAACATAAGATATGCCATACTGGGTCAGACCAAGGTCCATCAAGCCCAGTATTCTGTTTCCAACAGTGGCCAATCTAGGTCATATGTACCTAGCAGTTTCCCCAAGGGACACAGGTTCCACAATGCTTGTATTGGTTCAAGCATTGACATCCTGGGTCCCTTCTTAATAATGGTTTATGGACCTTTCCTCCAGGAACTTGTCCAAACCTTTTTTAAACCCAGCTACACTAACAGCCTTTACTACATCCTCCGGTAACAAATTCCTGAGTTTGATTACACGTTGAGTGAAAAAATATTTTCTTTTATTAGTCTTAAATAGTTTACCCTGTAGCTTCATTGCATGTCCCCTAGTCTTTCTATATTCTGATAAGGTAAACAATCGATCTACGTTTACCCGTTCCACTCCGTTCATTAATTTATAGACTTCTATCATATCTCCCCTCAGCCGTCTCTTTTCCAGGTTAAAGAGCCCTAACCTTTTTAGCCTTTCTTCATAGGAGTATCCTTCCATCCCCTTTACCATTTTAGTGGCTCTTCTCTGAACCTTTTCTAAAATCGCTATAAGCTTTTTAAGATACGGCGACCAGAATTGCACACAATATTCAAGGTGCGGTCTCACCATGAAACGATATAGAGGCATTATAATATCTTTTGTTTTATTTTCCATTCCTTTCCTTATCATACCTAGCATTCTATTTGCTCTCTTGGCCACTGCTGCACACTGGGCCGAGGGTTTTAACATGGTATCGACAATGACGCCTAAATCATTTTCCTGGGTGGTGGTTCCTAATGTGGAACCTTGCATCGTGTAACCATAGTTTGGGTTGTTCTTCCCTAGGTGCATAACCTTGCACTTGTCCACATTAAATTTCATCTGCCATTTTGATGCCCAGTCTTCCAATTTATCAAGATCCTCTTGCAGTTTTCCACAATCCTCTTGGGTTTTAACAACTTTAAATAGTTTTGTGTCATCTGCAAATTTGATAACCTCACTCGTTATTCCACTTTCCAGGTCATTTATGAATATGTCAAAAACAGCGGACCCAGCACAGATCCCTGTTCTCTTGTTCCCCCTTAACTTCAACTCTACTCATCAATAACCAGGTCTTGTGATATCTCTGGGACTACTTCTCCAATCTAGGCTCCTTGCAGTTAGACCCCCCCACCTCCTCCAGCCATCCAATATGGCACTCTAGACCAGCGCTGCTTCTCAGATTCGACAACACTTTTTACATCTAACTCTAGGCCTCTCCAGTTACGCGCCTCTCCAGTCACGTACCTCTCCAACATGTCCCCTCTCTCAAACTTGTCACTCTACCACCGCCACTCTCCACAGTCTTAGCCTCACTGGGCACTCAATTTCAGCCTGTCCAGTTGAGGTGTACCATACCCAAATACAGTCTTTACAATGATGGCTTTCCATGCTGGCTTACAGCAGATGTGGATCTAGGGTAACATAGTAAATGACGGCAGATAAAGACCAGCATGGTCCATCCAGTCTGCCCAGCAATATGGCAAGAGTAGGTGCACCTGTCGCTCTGTGCAGGCACCCCTCCCCATGTCTTTGTTTAGGGGAGGACCCACCACTCCATGTAGGACAGCCCTATTTGTTGAGAAGTTAGATGGTTCAGTTTATTTTGTTTTTAATCTGTTGCTATAAAGGTATCCACTGTGCTTGTCCCATGCTGTTTTGCATTCTGTCACCGTGTTTGCCCCCACTACTTCCATCGGGAGAGCATTCCAAGCATCCACCACCCTTTCAGTGAAAAAATATTTCCTGACGTTGCCTTTCAATTTTCCACCTTGCAGCTTCATGTTATGCCCTCTAGTTCTGCAGCTTCCCTGTCTTTGGAAGAGGTTTGTTTGTTCATCGTTCCTCTTTAAGTATTTGAAGGTCTGAATCATATCTCCCCTATCCCTCCTCTCCTCCAAAGTGTACATATTTAGGTCTTCAAGTCTCTTCTATTTAGGTCTTCAAGTCCTAAATAGAAGCTATCAAAAGTGCATGCCACATGTGCCGTCACATGGCATGCACTTTTGATAGCTTCTCCTATGGTCTCCGGGACCAAGCAGGAAGTCAGTCTTCACATATGGGTGATGTTACTGACTGAGCTGACGCGGGAATACCTCCAGGCTTCCAAAGAAAGCCTCTGGAGTATGCTACACGCAAGCCTATAGGTCTTTCTGCCCGAAGGACCCATCTTATCTCAGTCTTCTTTTTTCTGCAGAGTCCTTCGGACGTCCATCTGATTCATAGAGATAAGTTGTCTTTTTCACTGTCAATTTTTGCTGTTCTGGTAGTGTATCTGTCTTAATTTGTGTCTCCCTTACTGCCTTCGTTGGTCCTGACGACCATCTGTGCCTCAGCACTGTCAGCATACATTTCATGCAGCTGTTATGTTTTTTCATAAGGTCTTTTTTGCTTTTCATTTTCAATGCGCGGATTTTTTCTTGTGCCTCCTCCTTGGTGTGGACATTGGAGTCCTTTGACTTAGCAGAAGCCATCTTCCCAGCCATGTCAAATTCAACCAGCAGCTTTAAAAAGTGCACTCTGTGTGGTTTGACCATCTTGATTACCGATCAACGCAATTCGTGCCTTCAGTGCCTCAGGGCTGACCATGAGCCTTCATCTTGCCCGCTCTGCTTGCAGATGACACTCAAGGGGCTCAAGAATGGAAAAGCAGTGGGACTCGTTCGGGCCCCATCTGAGGCACTGGCTCTGAAAGGGGACTGGGTGGCCTCTGAGCCTCGAGATCGCGGTACATCAGACCAGTGGTGCTCCTTCAATGAGGAGCGCCCCCAAAAGGAATAGACTCTGTCTGAATCGGCGTTGAGGGGCAATGCCAGCTCAAGAGGCATCAGAGCCTTTGACGCAACTCTAAGGGCAAAAAGCCGAGAGTGGCCTTTCAAGCTGTCCGGTAGGAGGAGTTGCCTTCTGAGACCTTGGAGGCTCAGTGCGGGGCTCCCGAAGCTATAACCCTCATGGAGTCCATGCCAAAGGATCTGGCATTAACATAGTTGGTGCTGGTGCTGACATTGAGGCTGCAGAGCCCACCCTCCTTGCAGAGTGGATGCTAGCTCTCGAGCGCAGCCTTGCTGCCTTTTTGATGCAACACTCTCCCACTCCGGTTTCTCAACACCATTGATGACCCTGTCCATGGCAGAGACCTCACCAGCTGAGGTGCAACCAATCCTCGAAACCTTTGCGGTTTATTCAGGATCTCGAGGCCTCTCCCAATCCCAGTTAGTGCAGCCAGTCATCTCCGGTGCCTCCAATTCCGAACTTTTGGGAACCGAGGACCCATTCCTGTCATCGATGGAGTCCTCTATTCTGTCGATACTTTGAGTTCCTCAGTGACTCTGAGTGAGAGACTGAGGATGAGTCTCTGGAGATCACGAGGCACCAGGATGTGCCCTCGGATCTCTCCCTTCTTCCAGAGCGCTGGAGGTCCCCTCTAGATGATCTTTCCTTCCTGGAATTTGTGAGGGATATGGGAAACCCTTGCCTTTTACCCTGGAGGTAGAAGAGGAGCCTTGAGCGGAGGAGTTTGAGATACTCCAATATCCCATCCCACCAAAGGCCATCACGGTCTCTGTTCACTCCATTCTGGAGTGATTCCTAATGAGGATGTGGGAGACCCCACTTTTGTGCCCATTGTGAGCAGGCAGCTCGAATCCATGTCTCGAGTCTGTAAGAGCCCAGGCTTTGAGAAAACACAACTGCCTCATAACTCCACGGTGGTGGAGTCAGCCATGTGTCACATCAGGAGCACTAAGATGCATTCCTAGGTGCCCCCAGGTTCGGGAGGCCCGCACCATGGATGGCTTTGGCAGGAATTGTTACCAGGACTCAATGCTTGTGACCTTATACAAGCATACTAGCTGTACATGGACTTGACTTTCTGGTGACCATCTGGAACACTTCAGGAGCCTGGTCAGCAAAACCAAGGAATGCTCCGAATTTGTGACTCTGGCAACCTATGATGCCTTCAAGTCCATGGCCAGAGTGGCTGTGGTAGTCATTGGTGCCTGCCACCTGGCTTGGCTACAGTCCACGGTGTAATCTTCTGAATATGTAATCTTCTGAATATGTAATCTTCTAGTCTAGTCTTAGCTTGGTCCTGGGTTCATTTCACTTCACAGACGCAGGAGGGCTTGTAATAAGACAACCAAACAGGTGTGGCTTGAAGAAAGGTTTTTATGTAGAAATAAGCTTAATACATAGGTATTGAACAGAGGTATATAGTGATTGTTACAGAGCTGTTTCAGTGTGCATCAATGAATCTGTGTGTGCATGTGTGAAGTGTAAGATAGAGAGATAGGCCCAAACATGTGGCTCAGAGCTTCATGGCAGGAGAGAGAGAGAGAGAGCGGGGGAGGGGTGAAGGGAATTGATTATCAGAGCCTCCTGTCCTTCATGTCCAAGGGATGGTGGGAGAGAGAGAGAGAGAGACAGGAAGTGTTTCTGTCTTTCATAGTGAAATGTATCCTTTCCAGCACTTCCCCTTGAGGTCTGCTAGCCACTCCCTTTAAGGTCTGCTATTCTTGATTTAGCAAGGAGGGGCTTCAGGCCTTGGAGAATGAAATCACCAGGGGGTCAGAGTTAATCTCATCTTGTAAACTGTCCTATTACCTTTGGGGACTGAAGTCACCAGAGTCCACAGCTGCATGAAATGTATGCTGACATCTCCCACACCTTTTTTTATTTTCTTTATTATTTGTGCCTGGAAATGGTGGAAGCAAGCCTGTGGTACCTGTCCCAGCTGCCATTACCTGATAGTAGGCAGCTTGTCTAATACCTCCTGTATTAAATACCTTGCTATGTCTAGCAGGTCCCCTGTCCTGCACAGTACTGTCTCTAATGTTCTAGAGATAAACAAGTCTCCTTATGAGTCCAAACCTCGTGTCTTAGGTAGAGCAGCCACTACTGGGGGGGGGGGGGGGGAACCCAATATGCCACTTCCGTGCCCGTCTTAGAGAGAGTGAACAGTGCATAAGGTCTGCAGGAATTTTTAAGGAGGCTAAAACCAAAAGGTACCAGGATGCTATGAGTGAGGATAGGAAGCAATACTAGACTGCAGCTGACTCTGGTATTCAGTGTAATAGGAAATGCCAAATTAGCCTGGATGTAGGGGTGGATGCTGGAGAAGTTCAGTGTAACTACTTTAAAATGTTGTTGTTCTGTATGACATGTGCTGCAAGGAAATGTACATTTGTTTCATTTTACAACACAGGAAAATTACGATAATGCATAGAAATATTTGTACAGCAGTTAAAATAATAGGGTGAATAAAAACATTAAAGACATGATCAGCAGTAGGTGAGTAACCAAATAACAATTCCCATACAGACACATGAGCATCTTGTCGCAAGTGTCCAACAATTTGTTGAATGTGTCCATTCTCATAAGCGATGGTGTGATTCACTTCAGTGGATGTTGTTTTAAGGTGATCCATATAGGCATGGAGTTCTGTAAAGTTGAGCAGTTTATGTAGTGTCTCTTCTCCCATGCCAAGTGGTAATGGATGCACAGCATATGAGATAAAGTCTGGAATGTCCATAGAGTCATTGGTAACCAGCGGTGTGGAATAAGTTGTCCCATTAATGATGAGGGAGAGACCAGTGGTGTATGACTGCACCAGGTATTGTTTGGTAAGTAGTTTGAACTGTACAACAAAGTGTTCTTGGGAAGGCGAATGTCATGCATTCTGGGAGCAATCGAAAAAGAAACATTCTGGGGAAAGAACAGATGAAAACAAAAGTGTCCAGCTCCAAGGTAATACAAACTGTGTGAGGTAGTCAGGGAATATGAGAGCTTAACAGTCAGGGAGCAAGAGGAGGAATTGTTCCAGCAGGAGGTATCAGCCTCTTTAAACTGGTGAGGTTGACACTTGAACTGAAATGTAGTCTGCTCACACAAACTGGGGTCCATCGGCTTGAATGAAGTCCAGATGTCGTCCAGTGGCTGCACCCATGTGAGATGGTCCACAGGATACATAAGCATATTATCAAACTGCACCCCAATATTAACAATAGGATAAATAACTGTGTGTTGTCCTGACCATGGGATCAAAGTACAGATAGAGCAGCCTTGTGGTGAACAAATGGGAACACTAACTGTCCACCAATCAAGGTGAGCTATAGCAAATTCCAATATTTTGGTACTAGCCATATGAATGAGAGATGGTGGCCAGTGTCCTAACTTAGCAGTGATCAGAATTTCCTTTAGTATAGTAATAAGCTCGATCTGTACTTGATCACAGGCAAGAGCCCAGGAAATATTCTTTCCCAATCTATATTCTGCATGTGCTAAGGTAACAATTTTCTGTTCTATAATGGGAGATATAAGAGCAAAGGTATCTACAACTACATTGGATAGTTTAGAGGAAGCTTCATTAATAATATGTTGTGAGGTAAAACCATCAGCAGCATGCTGAGAGGTGGATCCCATTTTATTACGGAGCCCCTCTATATCAATTACATTAAGGGCACCCAGTGCAGTCCCTGTGCCACCTAAAATTGTATCAATTAATTCACGCTTGTGTCGAAATTGCTTAGCTCTGGGTGTTACTGACTGCATATCAAACCAAGTATTGAGCATTGGCAACAAACAGAGCAATTTGGATATTTGTGAGTAACTAGAAACAATTTGGGAAATAGATGCCAAGTAAGAAAATGGTATTCCACATCATATAAAACATCGTGTGGTGCATCATATTTAATCTGAAATGGATGTCCTTCCTGAAATGGGTGGATATCAGAAAGGTAGAGTACAGGAGGAGCAGAAGTGGTGGGAGGGGTGTGATGAGGGGTGGTAGGTAAACAAGATACATCCAAAAGGAATGAAGTCTCAGTGATGTGCTGTTGATCACTCACAACCCATGTATAAGTGATTCTCCAGGACCAAGCAGGAAGTCAGTCCTCACTTATGGGTGACGTCGGCGCCGACGGAGCCCTCGCGGAGCAATTTTCCCCAGCTTTCAAAGAAAGCCTTTGGGAATTGCAGCGCGCATGCGCGGTCGTCTTCCCGCCCGAGGGTGCCATCTTAGCCAGTCTTCTTTTTTCCGCGGAGCCCTGCAGACGTCCCCGTCTTGTCCCCGCGAAAAAGTTGATTTTCCTCTTTATTTTATACTTTTTTCTTTCGGTTCGACGCCGATCGTTTTCCCGCCCGGACTCGCGACGCCGGTCTCGAGTCCTCTAGCGTTTTTCGGTTTTTCTGACTTAGTCAGCTTTCATTTTCGTTTTCCCTGGCAGCCCGGTCCTTTGACCTCGCAGGGGCCCTTTTTCCCCCGATGGCTGCCAGTGGCTTTAAGCGGTGTGGTCGGTGTGACCGAAATATGTCACTAACCGACACACACGACTTTTGCCTCCGCTGCTTGGGCCCGGATCATGAGGAACTGATCTGTGGGCCCTGCAGCAAACTGTCCTCGAAGGCGTTGAGAAGTCGGCGGCATCAGCGCGAGAGAATCTTCGCTGACCCCAGCCGTACCCGGACCTCGTCGGAGGCCTCCGTGTCAAAGGGCTCCAGCTCGGACCGTCGCCGGAGCTCCTCCGACCGGGGTTCTCCCTCCGGGGACCATCGTCGGAAGGAAAAACCCGCGAGGGCGGCGTCGGTGGACGCTCCTGGCTCCGCGAGGGCCAGGTCGCATAGCCCCGACAGCCGCCCCGGGTCCTTGGAGAAGGAACATCTCCCGAAGCGACCTCGCCTGGAGTCGGAGATGCCTGCCCGGGTAAGTCCTGGACTCGCCTCCGCGACAGCCGACGTCGGGCCCGACGCCGTCGGGGCCCGAGTCGGGGGCTGCTGGGTCACCTGAGCTCGGACTCAGGTTGACGGCCTTGGAGAGCAGACTGTCTGCCTTCATGGACCAGCAGCGGGCACTGCTCGCTGGCCTCGCTGGCGCCGCTGCCCCGACCGCCGGGACGTCGACGTCCAAGTCGACCCCGGAGACCGAGCCGATCCTCGAGTCAATGAGAACTCGAGTCGATCCTCGGTCGAGGTCACCCTCGGCCTCCCGTTCGGGACCGAGGTCGCAGACGCCGACTCCCTCGACGTCGGGACGGCTGGCGCCGCACCCTGCCCGGGCCGACCCCACCGAGTCCTCGTCGGAGTCGGTCTGGGAGTCTGAGGAGGAAGAGTCACCTGATTCTTTCCGGACTCGGTGTGTCCCATCGGACTCACCGGGGTCCGAGCCTCGGAAGCAGTCCCCCCCGGAGGATGCCCGGTTCTCGGACTTCGTTAGGGATATGGCCAAGGCTTTGGCCTTCCCTGCGGATCCCGAGGAGGAGCCTCGAGCCGAAGAGCTCGACGCCCTCCAGTATGACTCTCCCGCGAGGGAGCACTTTACTGTGCCGGTTCCTCCTATGCTGGAACGACTACTCTTCCGCATGTGGGAGAGTCCGGCCTCCTCGCCGGTCCTGAGCAAGCGGGTCGATTCTATCTATCGGGTCCGCAAGAGCCCTGGCTTTCAGAAGGCACAGCTGCCACACCATTCCATGGTAGTGGAATCGGCCATGCATCGTCTTAAGAGCCAGAAGATGCACTCCTCGGTGCCTCCTGGAAGGGAGGCCCGTAACCTGGATGGCCTTGGCAAGAAGTGCTTCCAGGGCTCTATGCTCGCATGTCGTGTCCAGACTTACCAGCTCTACATGGGCATGTATCTCCGGGATCTGGCTAAAGAGTTAGCCGGATTCTCCGCTGGTCTCTCCGAGGAGCCCTTGCGGAGGTTCCTAGCCTTGTCCACGGGCATTCGGGAATGCTCAAAGTTCATGTCCCGAGCAGCCTATGATGGCTTTGAGGCCTCGGCTAGAGTGGCCGCAGCCGGCATCGGTGCCCGCCGACAGGCTTGGCTTCAGTCGTCGGACCTTGAGCCCTGGGTACAGGACAAGTTGGTCGATGTCCCCTGCCGAGGCGAAAACCTCTTTGGCAAGCCCATGGCGGAAAAGGCTGCACAAATTGAGACTGAGACTCTCACCAGGACCAGGCTTTCTAGGAAGACCTCCGCCCCTTCCCAGAAAAAGAAGGGCTCGGGAAAGAAGTCCTTTTACCCGAGGAAGGCGGCTGCCTACAAACAGTACCCCCATTATCAGGCCCCTGCAGCTCCCCAACAGGGCCAGCAGGCCAAGGGACGGGGTAACGGGTCCCGTAGGCAGCAAGCCCCCAAGCCTGCACCACCAGCCCCTGCTCAGCAGGGTGGGGGTTTTTGACTCGCTCAGCATAGCCTCTCCCCCCCCGCTGGTTCCTCCCAGCACCGTAGGCCGGCTGGTTCACTTCGGCCACAGGTGGTCCAGCATCACCGCAGATGCCTGGGTACTTCAGGTCGTGCGAGAAGGCTACCTTCTCCACTTCCATCAGGTCCCTCCCTCCTATTTTCCGGGAGAACCTTCGCGCCCCCCTCTGCACAGGGAGTTGCTCCTTCAGGAGTTAGCAGGTCTTCTGCAGGAACAGGCGGTGGAACCGGTGCCCCACCACCTGAGAGGTCAAGGCTTTTATTCAAGGTATTTCTGATACCAAAGAGAACAGGGGGCCTCCGACCCATCCTGGACTTGCGCAACCTCAACAAGTTCCTTGTGCGGGAGAAGTTCAAAATGCTTACCCTTGGAATCCTTCTGCCCTACCTCCAGCAGGGAGATTGGCTATGCTCCTTGGATCTAAAGGATGCCTACACGCACATCCTCATCCACCCAAGCCACCGCCAATACCTAAGGTTTGTGGTGGCAGGAAATCATTACCAGTACAGAGTACTGCCCTTTGGCCTATCCTCCGCACCGCGAGTCTTCACAAAATGTCTCGCGGTCGTGGCGGCCCATCTCCGGCTTCACGGCCTCTATGTCTTTCCGTACCTCGACGACTGGCTCATCAGAGCAGCGTCCGCTCAGGAGGTCGCCAACGCCACGCGCCGCACGGTGACTCTGCTGCAGCACTTGGGCTTTGTCATAAACTTCGCAAAGTCCACTTTGCTCCCCTCACAGGATCTCGAGTTCATCGGCGCAAGGCTGCACACTCCTCGGGCACGAGCGTACCTACCGCTCGACAGGGCGCAACGGCTCATGGACCTAGCCGACCGCTTTCGCAGCCAGCCCCTGGTCTCCGCCAGGCGCTTCCTGAGACTGCTCGGCCATATGGCTTCCACCGTCCATGTGACCCCCAATGCCCGCCTGAACATGCGGTCTGCTCAATGGTGTCTCCGCCAGCAGTGGCGACAAGCCACAGGCGGCCTGGCGGACCTGGTGCGCGTCTCCGCGCCGCTGCTCTCGTCTCTCCGGTGGTGGCTCCGGCAGCCGAACCTGATATTCGGAATGCCTTTCCAGTCACCTCAGCCGACCCGGGTGCTGACCACCGATGCATCCCTCCTGGGCTGGGGAGCGCATTGCCAAGAGGCACGTACTCAGGGCCTCTGGACCATGTGGGAATCTGCTCAGCAGATCAACTTCCTGGAGCTCAGGGCGATCCGCCTAGCTCTCAAGGCCTTCTCCCACCTGACTTCCCAACAGTCCGTCCTTGTCCAGACGGACAATCAAGTTGCCATGTTCTACGTGAACAAGCAGGGGGGCACGGGCTCCTTCCTCCTCTGCCGGGAGGCACAGAAGCTCTGCTCTTGGGCCGTCAGTCACGGCATTCTCCTCAAGGCAGTTTATCTCCCGGGCCAAGAAAATTGCCTTGCAGACAAACTCAGCAGGGTCCTCCAGCCGCACGAGTGGCGTCTGGATCCCTTGGTAGTTCAGAAGCTCTTCCTCAAGTGGGGTCTCCCCACGGTGGATCTCTTTGCCAGTCCTCACAACCGGCAGCTTCCTCGCTTCTGCTCTCGTCAGCCACACCCCCTTCGGGTGGCGGCGGACGCCTTTCTGATCTCGTGGTCGGGGAGCCTTCTGTACGCTTTCCCTCCCATCCCGCTGGTCTCTCGGACTCTTTTCAAGGTTCTCCGAGACAAAGCCTTCGTGATCCTGGTGGCCCCTCGCTGGCCCAGGCAGCCGTGGTTTCCGCTCCTGCTGCAACTGGCGGTGGAGGATCCAATCCCTCTGGGGGTACAACCGGATCTCCTCACTCAGGATCAGGGGTCCCTTCTGCACCCCAACCTCAGGTCTCTCAACCTCATGGCCTGGCTGCTGAGAGGGTAGTCCTTGCTCCCCTTCTCCTGCCGGCGGAGGTGGAGGAGGTCGTCTTAGCTTCGCGACGGCCTTCTACCCGCAAATGCTACGCCCTTAAATGGCGTCGCTTTGCCGTCTGGTGTACCCAACAGTCTCAGGATCCCTTCTCCTGCCCGGTGTCGGTGATCTTGCAGTACTTGCTGCACCTCTCTAATCTGGGACTTAAGTCCAACTCCGTCAAAGTTCACCTCAGTGCTCTTTCAGCACATCATGTGCCAGTGGACGGCAGACCTCTCTCCAATGACCCTCTCGTAGCGAGGTTTCTCTGAGGTCTCCTTCTACTTAAACCACCTCTGCGCCCGCCAGCGCCTGACTGGGACCTGAATGTGGTTTTGCAGCGGATCACCTGTCCGCCTTTTGAACCTATGGCTACCTGTTCTCTCCGTTTTCTGTCTTGGAAAACACTGTTCTTGATAGCCCTCACTTCCGCTAGGCGCGTAAGTGAATTGCAGGCCCTTGTGTCTGATCCCCTTACACTAGGTTCTACAAGAATAGGGTAGTCCTACGGACTCACCCAAAATTTCTGCCTAAAGTGGTCTCCCCTTTTCACATCAATCAGGAGGTGGTACTTCCAACCTTCTTTCCCAGACCACACTCCAGCCGAGCTGAAACGGTCCTCCATACCCTGGACTGTAGAAGGGCATTGAACTTCTACCTTGACCGTACGCGGGAGCACCGTAAAGCTGCTCAGCTTTTTGTGTCTTTTGACCCCAATAAATTGGGGCTCCCGGTCTCCAAGCGTACTCTGTCCATCTGGGTTGCGGACTGTATCTCTTGGGCTTATGGGGCAGCCGGACTCTCCTTAGAAAGTCGAGTCACGGCTCATTGCGTTCGGGCAAAGGCCACGTCAGTGGCTTACCTCCGCTCTGTTCCGCTGGCAGACATCTGCCGGGCCGCTACTTGGTCTTCGAGCCAGACTTTTGCGGTCCATTACTGTCTCGAGAGGGAGTCCCGTAGGGACAGTGCTTTCGGACAGTCAGTCCTCCGTAATCTCTTTGAGGTCTGAGCAACTCCTACCCTCCATCCCGGATGTGGGCTACCGGTGGGTGATAATTCAGCGAAGATTCTATCCTTCTGTGCTGCTGAGCTAGAGGGAGCTCATTTTTGTGCTTAGGGTCTCCGGTAGCCTTGAGCTTGGGAGTCCCATAAGTGAGGACTGACTTCCTGCTTGGTCCTGGAGAAAGCGTAGTTACTCACCTGTAACAGGTGTTCTCCAGGAGCAGCAGGAATCAGTCCTCACTACCCTCCCTCCTCCCCTTGGAGTTGCAATCGTCTGCTTATGTTCTTTTTTTGCAAATTTTTATGCTGTCTTTTTTAGCTATGTCATCTGACTGGCTAAGATGGCACCCTCGGGCGGGAAGACGACCGCGCATGCGCGCTGCAATTCCCAAAGGCTTTCTTTGAAAGCTGGGGAAAATTGCTCCGCGAGGGCTCCGTCGGCGCCGACGTCACCCATAAGTGAGGACTGATTCCTGCTGCTCCTGGAGAACACCTGTTACAGGTGAGTAACTACGCTTTTTCCAGGTACCTCTGTCCTGACAGGAAATATTGTACAAAATCAAAGCAGGAGGACCTAGAAAGTAACGTTCTGGGCGTGCCCTCAATTCTTGTGTCCTTTCTAGAGAAGTGGAAACTGGTGGCTCCCACTGTACTTGAGTGATGTTTAATGAATAGAACACTGGCTTGTCCTGTACCGAACAGAAACTCAGGATGACCAGCTCCTTTCCTTCCGGGAACGGTGGGGGTATTTCTTGATAGCAATATACCCCACCTGTGGAGTTAGCCCAGCCAATCGTGCATATTCGGATGATAGTTCCTGTAATGAGACTTGAGTAGAAGAGAGCAGATACAAGAACAACAGGAAACTGAGACATAATAAAAGCAAACTTGTTTCACTCTACTAGGGAGTAATCTAATGCTCCCCACTTATATTATGTAACAACAAAAAAATAATAATAATTTCTACAAAAAAAAATAATTTCTACTACTTATTTATATAACTAACTACTTATTTACATAACTATTAAACACATGTTAACTATACAGCAGAAGTAAATAGTTACCGTCCTCAAGCGACTTTTGTTCAGAAAGCAGCTGTCCGTGCTGTCTTCATAAAGCAGCTGTCCGTGCTGTCTTCAGGTGGTGTCTGAAAACAAAGACTGATAAAACACATTTTACCCATATGGTTTTAACTGGGTGATGTGTTTCCAGTACTGCTGGTTGTCAGACATTAGGATCTGGTATAGGCTTGGGCCTAAGGTATCAGTAACTAAGTATGGTCCTTCCCACTGTGCAGTTCCAAAGGGGAGGTTTGATCTAGGTCTCATCTCTGCAAGACACTAGTGACAGGGTTTCATTCATGTATTCATGAAATATTGATGGGGAATCCTTATATCCCTGTGGAAGGCACAGTCCATGCACACTGTTTCGGCCAGGCTGGTGAATTGCATGTGGAAGAAATAGGCCTAATCAGACCCCTCTCCTCCAGTATCTTCACAATTTTAGTCACTGGTTCTATAGCCTGATGAGGTACTGGGTATTGCTTCTGTGGTGGAGGATCCTCACCTTCCAACAGTATTTCTGTGTGCATTTTCCCACAATCTAACTTGTCTTGAGCCCTGACTGGAATATCAGCCACTTCTGAGGGAATTACACACAGATCATACTGCTGAGCTTCCTTGGTGCACTGAGTTGCTAACTGCATGGGAATGACTTCATGCACTAAAGTTTTAGAAGCACTTGAAGTTCCTGAATACTGCCACAATTTAAGATTAGCCATATCCACCACCAAATTTAACTGGTTGAGAACATCAATTCCAATTATTTCTTTTGGTGTGTTCACTATAGTGGAGGCAGTGGTTTCTAACATTTCCTTATTTTGTTCACTGTGCACAGGGATACCCCATTTAACTGGGATAGCCACACATTTGGAAGCTGTGTCATTAATTCCTTGAATTTCATAAATTTCCATATTTTTCTGATCTGCAGTGGGAGAAGCTCTGTTAGTAAAACTAATTCCAGCCCCTGTGTCAATCAAAGCTAATTTATCCTGACCCCCTATTCTGCTGATAACATTGGGGCGTGCACAAGAGTCCAGTATCAAGGGTGTTACAAGCCTTAAATTGTGTCCTGGGCCTGTATCCATTTCATCATCCAGAGGCTCTGGAATTGAGTCCTCTGCTGAGATAAAGGAGGCAGGCTGGGCTATGAAGGCTTGAGACATTTTGATATCTGAACTCAAGAGGTCAGGACACCCCTATGCACTAGCCTTGTGTTTGTCCTGAGCTGTTTGTAAATCCTGTTTTAATTTATCTATTTCTATCTGCAGTATATATTTGTCTTGTTCCCATTTAGTTTTCTCATTTTCTAGCCCATCTCTCTGTGCTTTGAGCTCCTGAAAAGGAATGTAACCTGAGGAGTTTCTAAAAGTACCTCTGCCATATGCTCGCCAAGGTGTGTGTCCTCTGTCTGTGTTTCTTGTGTACTGAGAGGATCCCTCGGCTTGCCACTTAGGTGTGTGTCCTCTGTCTGTGTTTCTTATATACTGAGAGGATCCCTCGGCTTGCCACTTCCGTGCTTCTGATACTGTAATGACCTGCGAGGGCTGGGTCTTCCAAACAGACCCAATTCTGAGCATTAAAGTATCAAAAGGGGTTGCTTCAGGGTCTTCAGAAAATAACAGAAGGTGTTTTGTAATCTCAGGGGATAGCAATTCTAATAAAAATTCCTTATGCATGCTCTCCCCATACTCTTATGCTTTGGGCCAGGACTCCTGCTCATTAAGAACTGCTTTTAAAATCCAGGCTCTATATGCAAACTGTTCCAGTGTATCATTTGGTAAAGGTGAAATAATTTTAAATACTTGCATTGGAGAACAGTGAAATAGTTTCTCAGTACCCCTTTTAACCAACTGGTATGGGTGAGTGAGAGAGCCAACTCTATAATAGTGTGGCCCCAGAGCCAAATGCATAGGTCTATCAAAGTCTGATTGTTTTCTTCTGTATTTCCCTAGACCCCCCAGTGAATCAGAATATCAATCGCCCATTTAATCCACTGATTTACATTAAGAGGCATAGTGCCAATTTTCTCAACTATTTTTTCTATATCTCTATCTTTTAAATTTTCCTGCCACATTACTTTAACTGGTACTTTGAGTTCAGTACTGGGTGCCATGTCTAAGTCATCTGAATTATGCTCCAGACAGAGATCCTGATTATTGCTCTGTTCTGGCTGAGATAAACTATCAGAATTTTCCTGCTGTGATTCATCTGTGTTCTTCCCATTCCTAAGTCCAACTATGCATACTTCTGTATTCTTTTGTTGCTGATCAGGTGTGTCATAGGCATAGGGGGCTGAGGGAGGGGTGGGCGTATATTTAGTCTTTTGTTTCTCAAGAGCTTGTATGCATGGTTGATAGGGTGTGTCATAGGCATAGTGGGCTGAGGGAGAAATGGGTGTTGGCTTTCTTGCAGAGGCCAATTGATTTTTAACGTGCCTCAATTCAAGTTTAAGTGCTTCTAATTGTTCACTAACAGTTATAAAAGAATTTGTGGCTTGTATCACTTGAGTTCTTTGTATAGAGATGCAAATTTGTGCCTCCTCAAGGTCTTTGGTCAATTGGGTACACTGAGAAGTCAGTTCAGAGTTTTCTTGTCTCATGCTAATGAGGCCCCTGCACATGCCTTGGATAAAAAGGCATTTTCTTTTATTTGTTTTCTTTTTGAATTCTTGATCATGGTTTAACATTTGTCTTTGAATATTATACCATGATGAGTCAGGGAATTCCCCTTCAAATGGACCTCCTTTTCTCTTACAGTATGAAATAATAATTTCTTTAAGTTCCTTAAAATCAAATGCTTCCATATTTGATACTGCAGAGAGGCTGTAGTTGGACTATCTCAACTGTGTAACCTTAGGAGGAATGCTCACTTTTATGAAGAAGTGAGACTTAGAATTATAGTTGGAATGGTATAAATTTTATGGGTGTACAGTAAAGAGTACTGGCATAAAGACCACACCTTAAAATTATACCTGAATAAAAAGTGCTTCTCACCTTTTAACAGGGTGGAAGTTTAGGGTGAAGTTATAGTAAGAAGGGTGTTAGGAGATTATCAATTGCAGCCAGCTTTAAGCCTGCTCTCACTAAGATAGTTACTGACAGGAGACAGAGAAATAAAAGTTAAAAGGGACAGGAGATTAACAGAATTGTCAGATATTCCTGCTCTCACCAAGATATATACTGACAGGAGAGAGAAATAAAAGTCAAACAGACAGGAGGTAAATTAGTGTTACCAGGAAAGATGTATATTGTACTCTATGAGGGAATATTTAACTGTGTAACTCTGTATTTTCTTAGCAGCTCAAATACTATAGAAAAATCTTTAGCAAGCCTATACATCAAAATAAGACAATTGCAAGCCACTCTGTGTGATGTCCTTAAAATTCTAGATTCTTACAGAGCCTTTTGACAATAAAAATCTCACCTTGTCTAACCCACAAAACAAAATTGTAAATGGTCACACGGACTTTCTATTCTGTCTCACTCTGTCTGGAATCTACTTAATGTATTATACAAAATTATTACTTACCCAACTGGAGATCTGCTGTGAAATCCGAGAAGGCGAGCCCCCATATGTAATCATCTGAATATGTAATCTTCTGAATATGTAATCTTCTAGTCTAGTCTCAGCTTGGTCCTGGGTTCATTTCACTTCACAGACACAGGAGGGCTTGTAATAAGACAACCAAACAGGTGTGGCTTGAAGAAAGGTTTTTATGTAGAAATAAGCTTAATACATAGGTATTGAACAGAGGTATATAGTGATTGTTACAGAGCTGTTTCAGTGTGCATCAATGAATCTGTGTGTGCATGTGTGAAGTGTAAGATAGAGAGATAGGCCCAAACATGTGGCTCAGAGCCTCATGGCAGGAGAGAGAGAGAGAGAGCGGGGGAGGGGTGAAGGGAATTGATTATCAGAGCCTCCTGTCCTTCATGTCCAAGGGATGGTGGGGGAGAGAGAGAGACAGGAAGTGTTTCTGTCTTTTATAGTGAACTGAATCCTTTCCAGCACTTCCCCTTGAGGTCTGCTAGCCACTCCCTTTAAGTTCTGCTATTCTTGATTTAGCAAGGAGGGGCTTCAGGCCTTGGAGAATGAAATCACCAGGGGGTCAGAGTTAATCTCATCTTGTAAACTGTCCTATTACCTTTGGGGACTGAAGTCACCAGAGTCTACAGCTGCATGAAATGTATGCTGACACACGGACCTGGAGCAATGGGTCCAGGACAAATTTGCTGATGTCCCATGCTGGGGAGAGAATCTCTTCGGCAAACCTATGACAGAAAAGGCTGCCGAATTGGAGACTGAACAGCTCATCATGACCAGGCTTTCCAGAAAACTGCTGACCCTTCCCAACAGAAGGCTTCGGGGAAAAGGTCCTTAACCTGAAGAAGGCCTATGGTTCCCATCCCCCATATCACTCTTACCAGGCTCTCCTGCAGGGACAGCAGGCCAAAGCCAAAGACAGTAGCATAGGCCTAAGGCCCCGAAGCCCCAACTGGCATCTCAGCTGCAGCCTTGGTGGGGGGGGGGGGGGGGGCGTTTGACGCCTGGATCATGGTCTTTCCTCCTCTTTCAGGCCCAGTTCCGAAGCACATTGGAGGGCATTTCTAGTTCTTTGCCCATCATTGGCTAAGCATCACCACCTACACCTGGGCATTACAGATAGTGAAGGAGGGTTATCTCCTGCACTTCCAGCAGACCTCTCCTCTTTACAGGGGAATGCCCTCTGGATCCTCAGCATTGTGAACTTCTCCATCTGGAAGTAACCATCCTTTTCAAAGCCAGGGCGCTGGAACTGGGTCCGCTGTCTCAAATAGGAAGGGGGTTCTACTCCCAATACTTCTGGTCCCCAAAAGGATGGGTGGCTTCTGATCCATTCTGGATCTCAACTGCTTCCTAGTCAGAGAGAAGTTCAAAATGCTATCTCTTGGAACGTTTTTGCCCTACCTCCAGCGGGGAGATTGGGTGTGCTCCTTGGATCTGAAAGATGCCTACACCCACATTCTCATTCACCCCCTGCACCGCCAATACCTCCGCTTCATCCTCAGCATCAGGCACCATCAATACAGGGTTCTTCCCTCCAGGCTCACGTCCTCTCCCAGGGTGTTCACAGAGTGCCTGGTGGTTGTATCTGCTCTTCTCCGCATGCAGGGGATATTTATCTTCCCTTCTGGGCAATTGGTTGGTGAGAGGCAGCTCTCTGGGCGAGGTTTATCAGGCCTCGCAGCATGCCATCCAGGTCTTGGAGCAGCTGGGCTTCATGATCAACTTCCCAAAGTCCCACCTTCAACCTGCTATGTGCCTTGAGTTCACTGGGGCTCTCCTCAATACTTTGGTGGCCAGAGCATTTCTTGCAACAGACTGAGCCAACTGACTTATCTCTCTGGTGCACCAGTTTCAGTGCTGCTCGATGGCGTCCACTTGCCAGATGCTTCACTTCCTTGGCCACAAGGCTTCCACAGTCCATGTCACTCTGTTTGCCCACCTGCATATCTGTCAGACACAATGGATCCTCTGCACTCAGTGGCATCATGCCCTCTATCTGATAGAGTGCGCCTAACTCCACCACTGCTCGTTTCCCTCCCATAAGTGGTAGCAGTTAGTGCATCTTCTGGCAGGCCTACCCTTTCAAGCGCCCCCACAGCAACAAGTGGTGACAACAGATGCCTCCAAGCTTGGCTGGGGCGCTCACCTCGACAGCCTCTGGAAGCAAGGCCAGATCAACTTCCTCAAAATCCAAGCAATTACAGACACGCTGCAGTCCTTCTGACGCAGCTGACCGGCTAGGTCATTCTCATTAAGACCAACAACTAAATAGCAATGTTCTACATCAATAAACAAGAGAACACGGGCTCGTACCTCCTCTGTTGGGAGACAGTCCAGCTCTGGAAGTTCGCCGTGAAGCACCACATGCTCCTCCAGGCAATGTATCTCTCGGAAGAGGACAATGCCTTGGCGCACTAGCAACCACATGAGTGGGATCTGAGCCCCCAAATGGTCCGCCACATCTTTTCAGGCATAGGGCACTCCCACCTTGGATCTCTTTGCCTTTCCTCTCAGTGCTCTGCTGCCGCTGTTTTGCTCCCGGATGCCTTGTCCCAGTCATGTGGCATCCAATGCTTTTGTCCTGGACTGGAGCAAGGGCCGCCTCTATGCTTATCCACCAACTCCCCTGGGGGCCAAGACCCTATTCAAGGTCCAAACAGACAGGGCCTCCTTAATACTCATTGCCCCACAGTGGCCCCGGCAACCGTGGAACCCCCTCTTACTATGTCTTTCTCAGGCACTGCCTCTTCCCCTGGGCTGTGCACCAGATCTGCTCTTGCATCCCAACTTCTGCTCCTTATCACTCATGGCTTGGCTGCTAAGCAGGTAACTCTAGTAATGTAAATAAAAACTTCACGCTCTCATGTTCACCAGTTGAAACAATCGAATCTTCAAAAGAAATGTGTTACTATTTTTCACTTCCTATTACAGGTCTCAGACAAAATTCACAGCTCTTTTGTGTGGGCTAAAACTCTGCCCTCATATTGAGCTGCTATTGGCATCATCAACCTTTCAAAAGATTTTTTTCAGATTCATTTCCAAATTATGACTTGCTTATTAAACTTGAAAAACAAGTACTTAGCTTCATTGTGGAAATGTTATTTCTTCACAAGACAGCTCATTGAGCGAATCCCAGTGCCAAAATTTTAAGGCACCCAAAGCATTTCATTGCATTCGTTTCATCAGGGGATTATCACCCATTTCTTAACACTGCATAGTAGAAAAATAGAAAAATAATCAATTAAACAATCCACATTCTACGTTTCATTAACATCCTTTTTCATATCGTGGATATTATTCAAAACTCCTAACCTGATGCTGCACACGTATCAAGCTCAGAATCAAAAATCCGAAGAGATTATGTCACACTCAAACTTGCAACTGTTCTCGAGCCGGGGACGCCGCGCATGCGGCCTCAGGACTAGCCCCTTCCATTTAAAACATCTTCATGAAAACCCTGCCCTCTCTGACATTGATGCAAATCATTCTTCAGATACAAACCGCCCAATCTAGTCTTCCATTCAAACCATAAGGAGACACTGTATTAAGATTATATATCCATCTCTGTTCCCTAATGAGTAATGTTTGTTCCATCGTTTTGCCCACGATATTGGTTTCCACTCTATCCACACAAAAACACCGCAATTTTTTAAATGTTGTATCAATGGTGCCTCCAATCTTGCATTTTAAACGGCTCCGATGTTCTCCCATTCTGATTTTCAATGACCGGGTAGTTTTGCCGATATACAGTAACTCACATGGACATTGGATGGCATATACTACAAAAGATGATGTACAAGTCATTTGTTTCTTCAACAGATAAGGGATTCCATTGTAAAAAAAACTGTTGCATTTCCATCGTAATGTCACATATATTGCAATCTCCACATTTCTTATGTCCCATCTTCTCACTTAATACAGTTGACGGGTTTAAAGGTCGTAATACAGCTTGTTCCTTAAAATTATTATTCCTACGCCAAACACATCTTATCTTTTTATCCCTTAGACCCGGGACTGTTTTTATAACGTTACTATGTTTCCTCAAAATCCTTTGTATGCCTATACTTAAAGGGGAGTATCGAGTGATCGGATTAATCTGATCACTATCTATCTCCTGTCTATAATTATTGTCAATTTTCTGTTTTTTGAGTAGAAAACTCTGATCATTGTATAGAGCTCGTACATATGCTTGTTTCACAATTTTTGGTGGATACCCTCGCGCTTCAAAATTTCTCCTTAATTGTTTAGACTTATTCCTAAAATCATCAATATTAGAACAGTTTCTCCTATACCGTAAGAATTGAGACAGTGGTAAACTCTCCTTTAGCTGTTTCTGATGCGCGCTGTCATAATGCAAAAAAGTATTACAATCAGTCTCTGCAGTAAACCGAGGTCTCCCAGGTCATTCTTCCCCTTCTAATTGACAAATCCAGATACGTTATTGTATCTCTATGATGAGTATAGGTGAACTTAATATTTTGATCACAACAATTAAGCCATTGAAAAAATGATGAGAGATCATTTTCCGTACCATGCCATAGCATGAACACATCATCGATATACCGTCGCCGTGTTACAATATTCTCTTTATAGGGGGATGATGTAATCCAGATTCTTTCGAACTCTCCCATATAGAGATTGGCTATTGAGGGTGCACAAGTGGCCCCCATTGCCACCCCAACGTCTGCTGATATAAAACGCCTTCAAATACAAAAAAATTCTTGAATATGACCAAATACGCCAACTGCAGCAAGAATACAATCTGGCCCTCCTCAAGGTCTCTTCGATGACGTAACGTTCGTTCCACTATTTGATATGCAGCTGATTGCAGGATGTTGGTGTACAGAGACACGACGTCCATGGTTACTAATAGGACCTCCATCGAAGACGCCCAATGAGCTAAACTATCAAGAACATTCAAAAAATGTGTTGTATCCTTCACATATGACGGAATAGTTAGCAATAACGGTCGCAAATATGAATCTAAAAACGTTGAAACTGGTTCCAACAGCGTCCCTCTAGTTGATACAATAGGTCTCCCAGGTGGATTCTGTTGACTCTTGTGGATCTTTGGCACTGTATGCCCAACCATTTTTTGGAAGGGAAGACGTTTTATATCAACAGACGTCGGGGGTGGCAATGGGGCCCAGAGTTAGATGGGGTCAATTGTACTCAGGTTAGGTAAGTTTGTTATAATGATCTGTAAAGAGGAAGGTTTTTAGCTGCTTTCTAAAATCCTTCATGTTGGTGGTGAATCTCAGCTTCACAGGTAGAGAATTCCAGATCATAGGTGCCGCAAGCGAGAATGCCGTCTTGGTGGTTGAATCATTTTCTTTTCTTGTAAGCGCAGGGAGTACGGATGGTGTTTGTTGTGCTTTGTCTCCTAGGCCTTTCATTGTGGTTATAGCAGAGTGTTTCCTCTAGTGCTCCCGCTGACATGCTGTTTCTTATCTTAAATACAGTGAGAGCAGATCTGTATCTGTAACGAACTCACCTAACCTGAGTACAATTGACACCATCTAACTCTGGAATAGATAAACCCATTCAACTTACATCATTGTATATATATTCTTTGTACATAAGTTATACTTTATTACTTCCATCTGCATGTGTCTCCTCCCCCTTCCTCCCCACCCTAGCTCCTTAAGTTAATGTAACTAAACATTTCATAAGTTCTCTGTAAACATGTGAGTTTGATGTAAACCTCTTTGATTTAACAATGGCGGTATATAAAGACTGTTAAATAAAAATAAATAAATAAATAGAATGTTATTAACTCATCTAATGCTCAGCAATAATTTCACAGTCAAAAATGCATGGCCTGAATTTGTATTTACAGAAAATGCTTAGCTTGTGCTAAAGACTAAAAATGTGCTGTGAATTTTAGGTAATATTTTAAATGTAAACATAAGTAGTAATGCCCATCCCTTATGATGACATGTTTTAAAATTTTGTATGTTGCTCTCCTGCAACCTTGGGAACCGCCATATTAGCAAGATATAGAAGTCAGAAAATACTTTACATACTTTAGTTTTAATTGGGCCACATTGGCTGGGATGTCACAAGGAGCATCACACATGCTGCATGAACCAGTCAAACATAATCCTGTACATGTTCTACTTTATAACACTGTTGCAAAGCTGGCTATTTCCACAAAGATTGGGTGTTTCAAGCTAATAGTCCAAAGACCTTTAATTATTTATTAGTCAAATGACTTATGTAAACTACAATTTCTGCTTGCATATGTATTTCTAAAATACTGTACAGTCCATTGAAATACAGAAAAAGAAGTTTGCTTTGAGTTGTTTATACATTTATAAAATATTTGTCATTGGAATAGCATACAACCACATTTATAACCTCCGTAACAGAGAAATGATGAAAAACAAGAAAATGTCCAATAACTTTTTTTAACTTATTACAGCTAGAAGAAGGCGAATATTTTGCCAAACTAGTAACGGATTTGGCTGAAGATGCTGGGGAGTTCCTTGCTAAAGGTTTTCTGGCCTTGGGTCTCGTCTACAGTCTTCAAGCTTCTGATGGTAAATTATTTATAGTTTGTCAGATGATATAGACAATCAGGCTCATTCCATCCCAGACATACAGCTTCTCTGTACATCCGGTTTGAACCGGACGTGCAGAGGGGGTTGAGAGTCTGATCCTGCGGGGCACATCTAGCCCGTGGGACCAGAATCACAAACAGCCCTGTACATGCAGGCCAGGACTGTGATTCAGCCTGGACTGCATGTACAGGAAAAGCCCGACTAACTAGTTGGGGCTTTACAATGGAGCCGTGGCACCATGGTGTCTGGTTGCCATGGCACCGTGGCTCCATTGTAAAACCACGATCCTGGCCACCGGCTTAACAAAGGCTTTCCCCGCAGCCAGACTCCGATCCAGCCTCCTAAGGCCAGGGTGAGACTGCGGGGAATGTTCTCGGGCCCCCCCGCCCCAACCATGCCCCAGGCCTGCTGAAAAAAAATGTCCAGGGAAGTTATTCCACCTCGGAGGTGGAATAACTTCCCCGCACAAGTCGCCGGCCCTAGACATACAGGGCCGACATTAGAATCGGCCCTGTACATCCAGGGCTGACGACCGCCCACCGCCTGCCCTAACTCCGCCCCCAATCCGCCCCTTCCCTATCCCCATCTAACTTCCCCCTCCCTGTCTAACTTCTCCCTACAACCGGCGGGGATGTTAGATGCCGGCTGGGAGGGCACGAATAGTGGGGATGGATGTCCCGTTGGGACAGAATTGGGCCCAATGTCTTCTTAGAGGTTTGAACATAAGCAATGGATTTCATGAAAAATGAATGCTGACAACAGCCTCAGAAATTGATTGTCATTGCAAAATAGCAACTCATTGCCAAACTACCTGCATAGTATTGTGATCTTGCTGCCTACCTCATTTAGGGGGCCATTAATGGCCATATTATTTATTGCAAGAGCCATTTTATGCAGTTGGATCTGTAGTAAATAACACATGTTAAATGGCATTGGTGTGCATTGTAAGTAAATGACCCTTTTATGGGGGGTATATATATATATATAAATGCACACTAAAATCAGAGATTTTCGATCTTGCATGCATTTTTTGTGCATACGCTAGAAACCTAACCAGTGATAAAAGTTTTGAAGACAATGATATACAATGTGCATGCTGCAAAGAAGTGTTCAGCTGTCAATGGGAGGAGGCCTTTAAATGTGGAAGGTTAGCTCAGGGAGCCCCCATTGGACAATCTCACAGCTCCTTTCCCTCCCCTTCCCCCCCCCCCAAAAATGGTTGGGCATAGACAAGCCACTAGCTTTCAATGTATGCATGTGTTATATTTTAACATTTAAAAGAATTTTTGTATTATTGCTGTGAAAAGGAAGAGAGTTGAAAAGCAGTAAAATAAAAATCAAAAAGTGTTTTTCATGGTAGAGAATTAAGAATTCGCAAAGACTTTCCTTTGTAGCTTTAACTGGTTGCTAAGCTGCATTTTAAATCCTGATCATCTAAATGTACCAGTAAAGCTACGTTATAGTGAACTGATTGATGTCCATATTAGACCACCCCATGAACTCAGAAAGCCTAGAATCAATACCAGGTAGACTGTCTATTAGGCTGGGATTTAGGCATAGACAGCATAGGCATTTGCCTAGGGCACCAAATTTTGAAAACACCAAAGATGTTTGCATGTGCTCTCTTTATAGCCATGTAGATATGCTGCTTCAGAGGTGTCACTGTGGCACAACAGCCTTCCTCTACTCCTCTTCTAGCTCTCTATTATTTGGGATCTCTGACACTCTCCCTGCCCTGCTTTCTGGGATCTCTTCTTGCCTGTGGGTGCCAAAATCTTAAATCCGACCCTGTTGTGTATACAATCCCAGAGGACAGGAATCTGGGAAGATAGGAATCGGACTAAAATCCAGGAAGATAGGAATCAAGAAGGCCAAAACATAGGAATGAAGCTCAGGAATGCGGGTCCCAGAATGCTGATGTGCCAGCAGAGATTGGCTTCCTGAGTAGTACTTATATATTGAGACCATTCAGGATATCTCTCTGGCTTCACAAATGGGAATGTTCTCTGGGTGGATCTATCTACAGGCAATCATAAGGTAAGTCTGGATTAGAATTTGTGAGATTTCTGAGCCTCTTATAGCTGTTCCTCAGCTCTGTTAATTCTCTGTGGACTGCCAATTTAAGGCATTCTGCTTTCAGGTACAAAAAAAGCTAGACGAACATTGATTTCCCCAAAAAAACCTGAAAAGAAGTTGAACTCAGCGGCATAGGCATGAGTAGTAATTCTCCACATACAAGCAGAATAAACAGTCCCATGTATGGGTGCTGTCATCGCATGGCATCATTTATGGATGTTGCACTTAATCCTCTATAACTTTATACCTGAGTCCTGACTAGAAGCCTAGAAGAATTTATACATCTGTACAGTGGGATCTGCTCAGGCTTCTTTATACAAGAACCTCTCTGGCTCTAATGTGTATCTAATTCAGAGCTGTTTGATTCCAGAGGGCTCCATCAGTCACAGAATTTTTTCTCATTATTCTATCACCACTCTTTCCTTCTTTTTCTAGCCCCCCTACTCAAAAAATAGTACTTTACAAGTCCAGACAAGTGAATTGTGTCCACCTTCCCGCAGAGGTGGTGACAGAAAATATTCCAGAGGTTTCTTATGACCTCATGCTGCTATACCAGTTGATGCAGCTAGGGGGTACACCTCAGTATTTCTTTGTTTCCAGCAGATGATGGATGCATCAATGCCGCCTCCTTGCAAGCAGGAAGTACTGCATCGGGCATCAGAGGGGGCAGAAGCCAAATGGCCTCACAGCGCCAGAGGCTTAAGGTAAGCAGTGTGGGACTGTTTGAGGCCATTGCCACAGCTGCAGGTCCCAGAGAGCAGTGGCAATGGGCCGCCCCTGGGTTATTGGGGTTCCAGGTGATCACCTAGTTTGCATAATGATCTCACTGGACCTAGTCTTCGGAAAGCTGAAAGTTGCTTCACTGAACTAGCTTCTGCGATTCCTACATGGAAGCTTTTAATGTGCTCTTGGAGGGCCAGTCCCCCCTCTTGCAGCAGGGGGACATGTGAACCCTGCCCTTGTCATCCTCACTGCAGGAGTCAGCAAATGCAGTAGTGAAGGAAGATGATTCCCAAGCTTTGGACTCAAGCTGTTGCTTTCTGGATCCCTTCTGTTAGGGACCCGGCAGCGTCCCCCCCCCCCCCTCCCACGCTGGTGGTGGGGCTAATCCCAACAAGGAGCTCATGGTCTCTGGGTTGTCCTCCCAAGAATTCTTTTTATTTCATCAGCAAGTTTGGTCCTTCTGGCGAGGCAGATCTGGGGGCTTCAGAGTCCTCTCACTCTCTCTTCGCTTGGTTTGAAGAGGGCCCTGCTACACAAGATAGCTGAAGTCCGGCCCAGCTAAGCAATCTCAGTGGAGGATGGTCCAGAGAATCAAACCATCTCTCCTTTGCCCGAGGTCCTGAGTCCAATTCTGACACCTTTGGCGAGGATACTAGGATGAAATGTCATCGCCTTCAGAGGATCAGCATGATTCCTGTATCCATCTGCCTGTTCAGGAAGGAAGAACTGGTGGTGGTGATTACTAAGGTGTCTTCCACTCTGTGGTTGGCTGGCCTGCTGGTGACAGAAGAGATGCCGCAGATACGCTCACCTTTGCAAAGGATTTGGAAGCCTGCTAGGGTTTTCCCTTTCCGGAGGCTATCAAGAGCATGGTCTGCTTGGAGTGGGACCTGCCCAACTCCCCATTGAAAGGGGTCAGGATCATGAAGAAGCTCTATGCCCTGCACAGGAATATTGCACTATGTGGTTCAACATGCCTCAGGTGGATGCACATATCACTATAGTCATGAAGTGGACCACCATCCTGGTGGAAAGTGGTGCGGCCTTAAAAGACCACTTGAATTGCAGGATGGAAGTTCTCCTGAAGAATCAGTTTTTAACTTCCTCTGTTATTCTCCAGTTAGTGGTGTGTGCGGGACTGATGACTCAAGCTCTCCTTCAGTGAATTCCATAGCTCCCTCCAGATAATACCTCTGTTTTCCTGGAATTGGCAGCAGCTTTTCTTTCAGATGCTGTGTATGTTTGTTTATTGAGTTTCTTGATATACCGCTCCTTCATAACACCAGGGCGGTCTACAAAACAAAATAAAAAGTATCGGCTAAGAGCCAGGAAAAGAGAAAAGAACTCCATTGTTGACAGGACAGCAGTAGCACAGTCATAGTGAAAGAAGAAGAAAGTAAGAGGATAGAGCAGTAGGAGTAGTCAATAAAGACACAAAGCGGGGGGGGGGGAGGGATTTTGGGTGGTCAGGAAGTGGTAGATGGTAAGTCAAAGTCAGTTTGGAAAAGGTGGGTTTTGAGGAATGTCTTAAATTTGGGAAAAGATGATTCCTGGCGTAGTGTGGGTGGGAGAGAATTTCAGAGGGAAGGGCCAAGGAAGAAAAAGGCTGAATGCCAGGTAGACGGAAGGTGGGCACGAGAGGGAGATGAAAGGACCAGGTGATTGATGTGAACCAAGCAGAGGCTGCAGGGGGGGGGGTGGAATTGGAGCAGGTCAACCAGGTATTGTGGGCTATTTGAATAGATAATATGATGAGTCAGAGTGAGGATTCTGTATTGAATATGGAAGGCAAGGGGAAGCCAGTGAAGTTTAATGAGAATAGGGGTGATGTGTTCCCGGCATATAGTGTGGGTTATAATCTGGGCTGCTGTATTCTGCAATAGCTGTAGCTAGTGTAGTTGGACCTGGGAAATGCCAACAAGGGCCAAGTTGCAAAAATCTAGATGTGACATGACTAGTGATAAGAAGAGGGTGGTTAGGGCTTGTGAGATCAGAAAGGGACAGATAGCACATATTTGTCAGAGATGGAAAAAGGATCAGCAGGAGAGAAGAGAGATATGGTCGTGAAAAAAAAAAGTACAGTATTCAAAGTGACACCAAGATAACGGATTGTAGTGACCAAGGAGATTGTAGTATTGACAAAGACTGGAGCAGCTAATGGACAGGGGTTACCAAATATGAACCAGATTGCAAGTGTCTTGGTGAAGTTAAGATGTAGACATGTGTTGTGAGCCAGCTGGGAATATGAGTCAGACAGTCATTGAGAGCAGAGAGGTCAGGTTGCTGTGGATTAATATGGTGGAGGAGAAGGATATCGTCTGCATAGTAATACGAGGATATCCTGAACTGCTTAATAAGGACGACAAGGGATGCCCTGGCCACGAGCTCTCCACCTGTAATCAGTGTATGCAGATGACCAGGAAGGGCCTCAAGAGCCAGGAGAAGCAGCGCGAATCCCTCATTAGGCCGTCAAACTCAGTCCTTGGCCCCAGCATCAACATCTGTGTCAATGCCCTCGTGGATCACCGCCGAGGCCTCAGCATTGCGCAGTTCCATGGAACAGAGGCTCTCCATCAACCTCCGGTCAGAGCCATGAAAGGATTCACCATCCACCCCATCGATGTCGAAGGGGGCAGCCAAGAACTATGCCAAGCACGGGCATCAACACCAGAACCCTTCTTGATGTGACATCAAGGGTGATGGCTGCGAGTGACCTGCGAAGTTGCTCTGGTAGGAGTTGATGATTCCCAGTGCCCTGGAAGGCCGCTGACAATCTCCCGATGCCTTGACCATCGTGGATTCCTCGGGATGAGTGCTGGAGTTGGTGGCCAAAGTTGTTTTATTGGCCTTGATGCCCTCAGAGTGTAATGCTAATGGGAGTGCCTTTGGGCCCTTGAGGTTCACATGGCAGCTCTCTTGGCTGCAAAAGTCCTAATGGCCCCGCACCCATTGGTAGTGTCACCACAGGCCATGCAGCTGATCTTGGAGACCCACTCCCTTCCCGCCAAGGTGGGGACATTGGGTTGGCGGTCGGAATCCACCCCAGTCCCGATCGCCATCTCCTTATCCAGTGTGTCGGGCTCCAATGCCCCAGCGCACCAGCTCCCAAGGGAGGACCACCATTGGTCCAGTCGGTGCCCGCCTTCTCCGCTGGAGCATCAGCAGTACTGGGAGGAGGCCCTGTGTTATTTTTACTTCCTATGCCTAGGATATTGCAGCAGCTCCTATTCAGGATGTGGGAAAACCCTCTGATGGTGCTGGCCATCAGCTGTCAACTCGATTTGATGCACTGGGTGCAGAAGGCCCCCGGGTTCAAGAAGTTCCAGCTGCCTCACCACTCCTTGGTGGTGGAGTCAGCCATGTAGCAAACTAAGAGCTTGAAGACCCATTCTTCAGTGCCCCAGGCCGGGAGCAGAGGACCCTCAGTGGCTTCGGGAGACATTGCTTCCAGGGTTCCATATTGATCGCCTCCATATTGTCTTACCAGCTGTACTTGGGGATGTTCTTGAACATCATGGGAGACCTCAATGAGTGTAGCTCTCTCATCCCAGCAGAGCGCCTGGATACCTTCCGTGCCCTGGTGGGCCATGGGAAGGATGTCTACAAGTACATGGTCTGGGCCACCTACGATGCATTTGAGTCTGTTGGCAGGGTGGCTGCAGTGAGTATCGGGCCATGCCAGTTGGTCTGGCTCCAGTCCTCTGACCTTGAGCAGTGGGTCCAGGACAAGTTGGTGAATGTGCTGTGCAAAGGCGAGAACTTCTTTGGCAATCCGATGGAGGAGAGAGCAGACGACCATCTCCAGGGCTCTTGCACAAGACTGCTGACTCCTCAAAGAAAAAGTACGAGGGGAAAAAGCCCCTTTACCAGTAGAAGCGCTGCTATTATCAGGGTGCTCAGCCCAAGGCGCAGGCCCCTTGCCAGTAGCGGCATGCCAAGCCACAGAAGGCCCAGCCCACACCCCAACCACAGCTGGCAGCAGGTTTTTAACAGGTTCCTCAGGAGCATAGCCAATCACCCTCTGCCTGACAGGGTTCCTACCTCCAGTGGGCAGTCGACTCGCCCACTTTGCACACAAGTGGCCTCTCGTCATGACAGATGCCTGGGTTCTGCAGATTGTCCAAGACGGGTATCTTCTGCATTTTGCTCAGCTCCCACCTCACTTCTTCCCAGGGAAATATCCTCTAGACCTGCACCACCGCAGTCTCATCCAGGCAGTGGTTGCCATCCTGTTGGCCATCGAACTGGTGCCCCTGGCTCGGACCTGGGGGGCTTCTACTCCCTGTACTTCGTCGTCCCCAAAAAGACGGAGCAAGGGGTTCCGGCCCATCTTGGACCTCAGGGACCTGAATTGCTTTATGGTTCAGGAAAAGTTCAAGATGTTCTCTCTGGGAATGTTGCTCAGGGCGATTGGCTATGCTCCTTGTATCTGAAGGATGTGTACACAGACATCCCAATCCATCCTCTTCACTGAAAGTACCTGTGCTTCGTGCTGAGCAGCCAGCACTTCCAATACTGAGTGCTGCCCATTGGGCTGGCATTGGCCCCCAGGGTCTTCACAAAGTGCCTAGCGGTCATCGCTGCTTACCTCCGGACCCAGGGGATCTTTGTCTTCTCTTACTTAGACAATTGAACTGAACTGACAATTCAGGTGCTCAAGAGGCTTGGGTTTGTCGTAAACTACCCCAAGTCACACCTCTATGCATCTATTAGCTCCCCCACTCTGCAGAGATAGCTAATTTCTTTCTTACTCCAACCCCCACCCAGCCTCGATTGTGATCTATTCATCTCCGGGTCATGTGGACAATTAAAGTCTCCCGCTAGTATGACTGGAATATTTGGGACTCTCCCCACCCTGACCAAGATATCTTTAAAAAAATTATGATCATAGATATTTGGCGCAAAAACATTTCCCAGGAAGCAGCTCTTCCCCTTGGATTTTTGCATGCAGAAATATGTATCTCCCCTGGGGGTCAATTTCTTCATTGAAAATTTCTATCTGAGTCCCTTTTCAAACCAAGATTGCTACTCCCTTTTTCCTACCCCCTGAAGAGGCAGCATATACCTGCCCCACCCAGTCTCTTCAGCTTTCCATGTTCTTTCAAGCCTAGGTGTGTCTCCTGGAGCAGAGCCAGTTGGGCCTTCCCCCTCTTTAGGGCTTGCAAAATTTTTGTCCTATTTATTTATTTATTTGGCATACATTTATACACCGCTCCTTCCAGCGATCAGAAGCGGTCCATCGTTGTACAAGACAGGGAGAGGGGAACAGACAGTGGAAGGATAAACAACGAGAAGATTACAGTTATACAATTGATTGGCAAATAAATTACTGTTTAAACACCAGTATGGATTACAAATTATTATTGTACAAGACAAGGGGGAGGGGACAAGATAAGGGGGGGGGGGTGATTAACAACGGCACAATTACAGTTATATATATCATTGGCATAAATTACAGTTTGAACCCCAGAGTAAATATACAACAGAGTCGCAATATATAAAGGCATGATAGGAGAATTTATAAACATATCGACATTTTGAACATCATGGAAATGGACATCATATGAGCATTAGGTTCATATGAGGCTTAGGCTTTTGAGGTAGGTGGGCAGCATGGGAGGGGATAGTTGGAACCGTCTATGTGATGCCGTAGTGTATTTGGAATAGGTGTGTTTTAAGCTCTTTTCTGAAGGCCTGTAAGTCCTTGATCTGATGTAGTTCGTGTGGCATCTGGTTCCAGAGCATGGGTGCTGAGTAGGTGAATGCCCGGTTGCTGGTCCGTTCTTTTCCTGACCTTATGCTGCTGGGTACGCAGAGTGTGTTCAGGTTAGCAGTTCGTCGGCATCTGTTGGCAGGCTGAGTGGTGATAAGGTTATCGAGAAACTCCCCCCACATTCCATGTTACAATACGTAGATCATGTAGTAAGTCCAATAACTCATTCTTACCAATTGCTTCAACCTAATCGCTGCCCTAGATTGCCCAGCCTCAATCTCGGACCTCCCCTTTCCAGAAAAGGTGCACACACAGCTCTTCAAACCCCCTCTCGAAAAGAAACCCCCACATGCGTACACAATGCAAGTCAATTCCATACCCTTCTTCCCCTCCTTACCCCTTTGTCCCCCCCCCACACACACTTCCCAGTCCCTACATACCTTAGTCCTACCCCACCCACCCCTCTCCCCCTCCCCCTCCCCTTATCCCCATCGTTCATCATTCTCTCTATTCCCAGCTCCTCCGCTGGGATCTAGACCCTTGAGACGCTGCAGGGCAGCCTCGCCTATTTCCACTGCCATTCAGCTTCTTTACTTCCGCCCAGCACATTTGCCATCCATTCACTTACTTCACCCCACACATTCAGCGTCCACAGACTCACTTTGCAACAGCCACACAACCAATCACAGATTTCCAGCCAGATACCTAAAGCGCAAAAGCGTTGTCCCTACAACAGTACATCAGTACCATAGCCTGAACCATTTTACTTGTAGATAACCACAGAATAGCAACAGTGCAACTTAGAGTGTCCTTATAAATGAAAACAGAAGTCCCGATGCCTGTCCTGTTCACTCCGGGGCACTGATTGGATCCACACTCTCCCCCTCCATGCCCTCCAAGAATATCTTGGCAGCCTCCGCGGTATCAAATGAATAATCCTGTCCGTTCCTGGAGACTTTCAGTACTGCCGGGTAGGCCACCGTAAAGCGAAGTCTCTTTTTGAACATGGCGGCACAACAGGCGAGAATTCTTTCCTCTTCATCGCCACCGCCGCCGAGTAGTCCTGGAACATGAGTAGCTTTTGATTATTGACCTTCAGCTCTCCTTTCCTCCGATAGGCTTGCAATAGCTGATTTTTGTGTTGAAAGTTTAAAATTCGTGCTATTACCACTCGGCCTGTTTCTGTGCTCCAATCTTGTCCCAATTCGATGTGCATGCTCCACTCTCAACTTCCCAGCGAGCGCCTCCAGGCCCAACTCTTTCGGGAGCCAAACCTCAATAAAAGGTAGCAGCTGAGCGTCCGTTTTATCCTCCGGCACCCCGACAATACGTATATTGTTTCTTCGTGACCTATTTTCTAGGTTCTCCACCTTTGCTTGCAACGCCTCAATTTGCTTTCGCTGAGCAGCTGTCTCTCTCTCTTGCCTGCCCTACGCATCTTCTATGGACGCCACGCGGTGCTCCAGCTCCTCCACCCGCTTGCCCATTTCCATCAACGATTCTCCAACCGCATCCAATTTTTTCAGCACTTGATCAAATTTAGGATCCAGTAATTTAACCACTTCCTTTGTGACATCTTCAGTGGCTGAATCGGCACTCTCAGTTCCCGGGGACGCCGGCTGCGATATCGTGGCAGCGGTAGGCCCCGACTTAGTGATCTTCTCCCGATCTTTTTTTGGGACTACCGGCATGACGGCTTTTTTTTTGTTCAGACCTTCCAAACCAGCTTAACTTTATCTCCACTCTTGTTGCGATATTTATAGGATAACTCTTTAAATGGCGCTATAATTCTGACAAAGACTCGAGGCAGCCCCGGAGCGAGCAAGGCACGTCCTTACCCACTCATGCGTCACGTGGGACACCCCAGCAGACTTTTAAAAAATCGTTTCCTTTCTGCATAGCCTCGTCTGTTTCTATTTTTATTTGTTATACTCTGCTGGATGGATATAGGCATTTAGAATTTTTTTTAGACTCCTTTACAAGCATATTTTACTACTACTACTATGACTGAACATTTGTATAGCACTACAAAACATATGCAGTGCTGGACAGACACATATAAAATAAGGTCCCTGCTCATTATGTTCATTTTGTTTGATCTCAGCAAGCTGGGTGTGGCCATCTCCAAACGCATGCTATTCATTTGGGTGGCAGATTGCATTTCCTTCGCATTTCCCTCCTTCAGCCAGGTCTGAGCCTCAAGTGTCATGTCATGGCTCACAATGTCCAGGCCATGGCTGCTTCCATGGCCAATCTGTGCTCGGTCTCCACAGAGGAGATTTGCAGGGCTGTAATGTGGTCCTCAGTCCACACCTTCACAGCCCACTACTGTCTGGATGTGGATTCCCGGCATGACAGCAACTTTGGCCAGGCTGTATTCTGGCATCTTTTTGGGACTTAGGTTCAACTCCTTCCACTGACCCTTCTCTCTGTCCAGTCTACCAAAAGAGTCATCCTGATGTAGATGCCTGTCGTGGTCATTGAATCACTCAAGTCCCAGGGAGGACCACACATGCTGTTTCTTCCAGTTCCTGTTGCCCCGGTTGGGCTGTTTTGCGTGTCAGTAGCTTGGGAGTCCCACATGTGAGGACTTCTTACTACTTGTTCATGGAGAAAACGTAGATCTCCAGGAACAAGCAAGAATGTAGTCATCACATTTGGGTATCGTCGGTACCGACGGAGCCTGCGTGGGAACGCTCCCCAGCGTCCAATTAGAAAGCTTTTGGGAGCATCCCACAGCGCCTGCGTGCTGCCTTCCCGCCTTTCCCAACTGCCTCTCTCCAGTTCTTCTTTTTCCGCGGAGCCAGCAGGTCATGTTCCTGTCACCGCAGAAGAATTCTTTATTTCTTTTTTGTGGTCGCGGCTGCCTTCCTCGACACTCTACCAGTACTGCCGGTTTTTTCTCCTCTTATATCTGTAAAAAAAGAATATATATATATATATATTCTCTTTTTTCTTTTTCATCAGGTGCACGCGCCTTTTTGGGCCTTAGGCCCAAAAACCTTTCCTTACTATGGAGAAATCTGCCTCAGGTTTCAAATAGTGCACCAAGTGTGGCGGTACCATTTCTGTCACCGACACCCATGAATGGTGTCTAAAATGTTTAGGTCCTGACCACTCCATCACGGATTGTATGTCCTGTGCCATGATGTCTAAAAGAGGTCGGCAGAACCGAGCTGCTAAGCTCAGTACCCTGTTTCCCTCTGATGCAGCTTCGGTGGCATCGATGTCTTTCAGGGCTGCTTCTTCCTCCCGTGGATCTCAGGTAACTAAACATAAATCCCAGCCGGTCCTCAAAGGATAGATCTCCTAAGCATCGAGATGCCTCTGGCGTTGACCTTGAGGATTCTGCACTGGCAAAATTACCCCGGCGGGAGGCTTCAGCTTTCAAAGCATTATCGGGGTTCCAGGATGTTCTCGAGACCTCGACCTCGGCAGAACTACTGGTGCCATGCTCTGGGGTACCGGTGGTCTCCTCCGGTACCGGCATCCAGGCATTGGCAGCGTTGATAGACCAGAGAGTTCTGGCTATGGAACGCAGTCTGGCGGCTTTCCTTGCGGCATCGACGCCCTCGGGACCATGACAGACAATTCCACCGGTACTGGCACTGGCCTCGGCCTCGGTATCGGTACCAGTACCGATAGCATCGGCATTGGTGTCTGCTTTGCCGGTACCCAATCATCCGATGACCTCCGGTACCGATACCCCGGTACCAGTTACTCCCGGTACCGACTTTGGTCGGTACGGGTATCGGGCTCTTCAAGAGCATCCGGACAGACGATACTTCGAGTCCTCAGAAGAATCTGAGGATTCTGACAGTTCTGTTGATGCAGCGATGCTTCTCCCAGAGGAGCCCTCCTCCCCTGAACACAGGATGTCTCCTCCAGAGGATATTTCCTTCCAAGATTTTATCAGGGAGGTGGCTCGGGGCCTGTCCATTACTGTTTACAGGGAACATGGGCTATGGAGAGTTAAGTGGCTTGCCCAAGACCACAAGGAGCACCTGTGGGACTAGAAACCCCAGTCCTTCCGGCCCAAGGTTGCTGTCCTCTAGTGGGATTTGAACCCCCGACCTTCTGGCCTGAAGTACCTTGCCCCAACCACTAGGCCACTCCTCCACTCCACACCTCCCTGTGGAGTTGTTTTTGGCTGCTAGCTTTATATCTATCTTGAGATAAGATGGCGCCACCGCAGGCGGAAAGGCAAGCACGCATGAATAAAGGAGGCTCCCAAAAGCTTCCAATAGAAGCTGGGGAGCATTCGCACATGGTGTTCCGTCGGGGGATGGCACCTATAGGGGAGGATTTATTCCTGCTGTTCACGAAGAACACCTGCTATAGGTGAGTAACTACACTATCTCAGTTCCTTCTTTTTCTTCAATGCCAAGTTGCTATTTACATGGTCCCGGAAGTGTTAGTTGTGCATATTGGCGAGAACAATATGGTCAGTTGGACACCTAAACAATTGATGAGAACAGTCAAATGGGACTTTCTAGTGGTCTTAGGTATGTTTCCTGCGGTGGTCTTTTGTTCGGATATTATTTCACAGCAGTGCTTTAAGGACCAAAAATATTGGTATAAAGTAATTTACTGTGCTGGGTATGGCCTCCCAGCTCTGCCAAGCTAACAACAAGCAAGACATTGGCATAATTGGTTACTTGGGTCAGTCTTGGGCAGCTGCTTGTCAGGACAGTACCCTACCTAGTCATGTGGCAGGGTGCAAAAATATCACAACACAACCACTAAAGTTGCAGAGGAGGTGGGACCTGCTCTACTTGTAATATGGTGAATGGTTTCTGAAACTGATGCATATTGGATTATGCATGGCTCAGTTACAGCTAGCTGGGTTGCATCCCCATATAGAAACATGACAGCAGATAGTAACATAGTAAAAGATGGCAGATAAAGACCAGTATGGTTCATCTAGTGTGCCCAATGAGGCAGCTAGAGTAGGTATATCTGCCACTCTGTGCAGGCCCCCCCCCCCCCTCCGTGCCTTTGTTTAGGTTTGTACCCGCCACTCTTTACCAGTCACCCCTCTCTATTTGCTTAAGTATAAAAAAATAGTTAAGTTTATTTTGATTTTATCCTCTTGATTTTTATCCTCTGTCCCATGCCATTTTGAATTCCGTCACTGTATTTGCCCCCACCGTCTCCATTGGAAGGGCATTTCAAGCATCCACCACCTTTTCAGTGAAAAGGAATTTCATGACATTGCTTTTAAGTTTATCTCCATGCAGCTTCATTTTATGCTGTCTAGTATTACAGCTTCCCCTTTTTTGAAAAAGATTTGTTCATTAATACACTTTAAGTATTTAAATGTCTGTATGATATCTCCCCTATCCCTCCTCTTCTCTAGGGTATAAATATTTAGGTCTTCAAGTCTCTTCTTCTCATACTGCTTCTGACTCAGACTCAAAATTATTTTGGTCACCTTCCTCTGAACCATTTCAAGTCTTTTTATATCCTCTGTAAGATATAGTCTTCAAAACAACAATACTTCAAGTGAGGGAAAAAGCAGGAGAGATTGAAATGGATGGTCCCACCCTAAAATGCTTTTCCAGGAAAACAGCTGACCCATCCAAGAGGAAGGCTCTTCCCCAAAAATCTTTCTATTCTAAAAAGAAGAAATGCTATCCCTCTTACCCAACCTTAGCAGAGACAGCAATGCACTCACTAGCCAAAGAAGCCCAAGGCTCCTAAGTCTCAACCAGCTGCACATGCACAACCTGCACCTGGTTTTTGACTCCTTCCTGGAGAGCATTGCCAATCTGCCCTTGGAGTTTCCCTTCAGAGCAGTGGAAACTCCAGATTCTCCAGGACCAAGCAGGAAGTCAGTCCTCACTTATGGGTGACGTCGGCGCCGACGGAGCCCTCGCGGAGCAATTTTCCCCAGCTTTCAAAGAAAGCCTTTGGGAATTGCAGCGCGCATGCGCGGTCGTCGTCTTCCCGCCCGAGGGTGCCATCTTAGCCAGTCTTCTTTTTTCCGCGGAGCCCTACAGACGTCCCCGTCTTGTCCCCGCGAAAAAGTTGATTTTCTTCTTTGTTTTATCCTTTTTTCTTTCGGTTTGACGCCGATCGTTTTCCCGCCCGGACTCGCGACGCCGGTCTCGAGTCCGCTTACTTTTTTCGGTTTTTCTGACTTAGCTTTCGTTTTCGGTTTCCCTGGCAGCCCGGTCCTTTGACCTTGCAGGGGCCCTTTTTCCCCCGATGGCTGCCAGTGGGTTTAAGCGGTGTGGTCGGTGTGACCGAAATATGTCACTAACCGACACACACGACTTTTGCCTCCGCTGCCTGGGCCCGGATCATGAGGAACTGATCTGTGGGCCCTGCAGCAAACTGTCCTCAAAGGCGTTGAGGAGTCGGCGGCATCAGCGTGAGAGAATCTTCGCTGACCCCAGCCGTACCCGGACCTCGTCGGAGGCCTCCGCGTCGAAAGGCTCCAGCTCGGACCGTCGCCGGAGCTCCTCCGACCGGGGTTCTCCCTCCGGGGACCATCGTCGGAAGGAAAAACCCGCGAGGGCGGCGTCGGTGGACGCTCCTGGTTCCGCGAGGGCCAGGTCGCATAGCCCCGACAGCCGCCCCGGGTCCTTGGAGAAGGAACACATCCCGAAGCGACCTCGCCTGGAGTCGGAGATGCCTGCCCGGGTAAGTCCTGTGGTCCTTCTGGACTCGCCTCCGCGACAGCCGACGTCGGGCCCGACGCCGTCGGGGCCCGAGTCGGGGGGCCCGAGTCGGGGGCTGCTGGGTCACCTGAGCTCGGACTCAGGTTGACGGCCTTGGAGAGCAGACTGTCTGCCTTCATGGACCAGCAGCGGGCACTGCTCGCTGGCCTCGCTGGCGCCGCTGCCCCGACCGCCGGGACGTCGACGTCCAAGTCGACCCCGGAGACCGAGCCGATCCTCGAGTCAATGAGAACTCGAGTCGATCCGCGGTCGAGGTCACCTCGGCCTCCACCGTTCGGGACCGAGGTCGCCGACGCCGACTCCCTCGACGTCGGGCGGCTGGCGCCGCACCCTGCCCGGGCCGACCCACCGAGTTCTCGTCGGAGTCGGTCTGGGAGTCTGAGGAGGAAGAGTCACCTGATTCTTTCCGGACTCGGTGTGTCCCATCGGACTCACCGGGGTCCGAGCCTCGGAAGCAGTCCCCCCGGAGGATGCCCGGTTCTCGGACTTCGTTAGGGATATGGCCAAGGCTTTGGCCTTCCCTGCGGATCCCGAGGAGGAGCCTCGAGCCGAAGAGCTCGACGCCCTCCAGTATGACTCTCTCCCGCGAGGGAGCACTTTACTGTGCCGGTTCCTCCTATGCTGGAACGACTACTCTTCCGCATGTGGGAGAGTCCGGCCTCCTCGCCGGTCCTGAGCAAGCGGGTCGATTCTATCTATCGGGTCCGCAAGAGCCCTGGCTTTCAGAAGGCACAGCTGCCACACCATTCCATGGTAGTGGAATCGGCCATGCATCGTCTTAAGAGCCAGAAGATGCACTCCTCGGTGCCTCCTGGAAGGGAGGCCCGTAACCTGGATGGCCTTGGCAAGAAGTGCTTCCAGGGCTCTATGCTCGCATGTCGTGTCCAGACTTACCAGCTCTACATGGGCATGTATCTCCGGGATCTGGCTAAAGAGCTAGCCGGATTCTCCGCTGGTCTCTCCGAGGAGCCCTTGCGGAGGTTCCTAGCCTTGTCCACGGGCATTCGGGAATGCTCAAAGTTCATGTCCCGAGCAGCCTATGATTGCTTTGAGGCCTCGGCTAGAGTGGCCGCAGCCGGCATCGGTGCCCGCCGACAGGCTTGGCTTCAGTCGTCAGACCTTGAGCCCTGGGTACAGGACAAGTTGGTCGATGTCCCATGCCGAGGCGAAAACCTCTTTGGCAAGCCCATGGCGGAAAAGGCTGCACAAATTGAGACTGAGACTCTCACCAGGACCAGGCTTTCTAGGAAGACCTCCGCCCCTTCCCAGAAAAAGAAGGGCTCGGGAAAAAAGTCCTTTTACCCGAGGAAGGCGGCTGCCTACAAACAGTACCCCCATTATCAGGCCCCTGCAGCTCCCCAACAGGGCCAGCAGGCCAAGGGACGGGGTAACGGGTCCCGTAGGCAGCAAGCCCCCAAGCCTGCACCACCACCCCTGCTCAGCAGGGTGGGGGTTTTTGACTCGCTCAGCATAGCCTCTCTCCCCCCCCGCTGGTTCCTCCCAGCACCGGAGGCCGGCTGGTTCACTTCGCCCACAGGTGGTCCAGCATCACCGCAGATGCCTGGGTACTTCAGGTCGTGCGAGAAGGCTACCTTCTCCACTTCCATCAGGTCCCTCCCTCCTATTTTCCGGGAGAACCTTCGCGCCCCCCTCTGCACAGGGAGTTGCTCCTTCAGGAGTTAGCAGGTCTTCTGCAGGAACAGGCGGTGGAACCGGTGCCCCACCACCTGAGAGGTCAAGGCTTTTATTCAAGGTATTTTCTGATACCGAAGAGAACAGGGGGCCTCAGACCCATCCTGGACTTGCGCAACCTCAACAAGTTCCTTGTGCGGGAGAAGTTCAAAATGCTTACCCTTGGAATCCTTCTGCCCTACCTCCAGCAGGGAGATTGGCTATGCTCCTTGGATCTAAAGGATGCCTACACGCACATCCTCATCCACCCAAGCCACCGCCAATACCTAAGGTTTGTGGTGGCAGGAAATCATTACCAGTACAGAGTACTGCCCTTTGGCCTATCCTCCGCACCGCGAGTCTTCACAAAATGTCTCGCGGTCGTGGCGGCCCATCTCCGGCTTCACGGCCTCTATGTCTTTCCGTACCTCGACGACTGGCTCATCAGAGCAGCGTCCGCTCAGGAGGTCACCAACGCCACGTGCCGCACGGTGACTCTGCTGCAGCACTTGGGCTTTGTTATAAACTTCGCAAAGTCCACTTTGCTCCCCTCACAGGATCTCGAGTTCATCGGCGCAAGGCTGTATACTCCTCGGGCACGAGCGTACCTACCGCTCGACAGGGCTCAACGGCTCATGGACCTAGCCGACCGCTTTCGCAGCCAGCCCCTGGTCTCCGCCAGGCGCTTCCTGAGACTGCTCGGCCATATGGCTTCCACCGTCCATGTGACCCCCAATGCCCGCCTGAATATGCGGTCTGCTCAATGGTGTCTCCGCCAGCAGTGGCGACAAGCCACAGGCGGCCTGGCAGACCTAGTGCGCGTCTCCGAGCCGCTGCTCTCGTCTCTCCGGTGGTGGCTCCGGCAGCCGAACCTGATATTCGGAATGCCTTTCCAGTCACCTCAGCCGACCCGGGTGCTGACCACCGATGCATCCCTCCTGGGCTGGGGAGCACATTGCCAAGAGGCACGTACTCAGGGCCTCTGGACCACGTGGGAGTCTGCTCAGCAGATCAACTTCCTGGAGCTCAGGGCGATCCGCCTAGCTCTCAAGGCCTTCTCCCACCTGACTTCCCACCAATCCGTCCTTGTCCAGACGGACAATCAAGTTGCCATGTTCTACGTGAACAAGCAGGGGGGCACGGGCTCCTTCCTCCTCTGCCGGGAGGCACAGAAGCTCTGCTCTTGGGCCGTCAGTCACGGCATTCTCCTCAAGGCAGTTTATCTCCCGGGCCAAGAAAATTGCCTTGCGGACAAACTCAGCAGGGTCCTCCAGCCGCACGAGTGGCGTCTGGATCCCTTGATAGTTCAGAAGCTCTTCCTCAAGTGGGGCCTCCCCACGGTGGATCTCTTTGCCAGTCCTCACAACCGGCAGCTTCCTCGCTTCTGCTCTCGTCAGCCACACCCCCTTCGGGTTGCGGCGGACGCCTTTCTGATCTCATGGTCGGGGAGCCTTCTGTACGCTTTCCCTCCCATCCCGTTAGTCTCTCGGACTCTTTTCAAGGTTCTCCGAGACAAAGCCTTCATGATCCTGGTGGCCCCTCGCTGGCCCAGACAGCCGTGGTTTCCGCTCCTGCTGCAACTGGCGGTGGAGGATCCCATCCCTCTGGGGGTACAACCGGATCTCCTCACTCAGGATCAGGGGTCCCTCCTGCACCCCAACCTCAGGTCTCTCAACCTCATGGCCTGGCTGCTGAGAGGGTAGTCCTTGCTCCCCTTCTCCTGCCGGCGGAGGTGGAGGAGGTCGTCTTGGCTTTGCGACGGCCTTCTACCCGCAAATGCTACGCCCTTAAATGGCGTCGCTTTGCAGTCTGGTGTACCCAACAGTCTCAGGATCCCTTCTCCTGCCCGGTGTCGGTGATCTTGCAGTACTTGCTGCACCTCTCTAATCTGGGACTTAAGTCCAACTCCGTCAAAGTTCACCTCAGTGCTCTTTCAGCACATCATGTGCTGGTGGACGGCAGACCTCTCTCCAATGACCCTCTCGTAGCGAGGTTTCTCCGAGGTCTCCTTCTACTTAAACCACCTCTGCGCCCGCCAGCGCCTGACTGGGACCTGAATGTGGTGTTGCAGCGGATCACCTGTCCGCCTTTTGAACCTATGGCTACCTGTTCTCTCCGTTTTCTGTCTTGGAAAACACTGTTCTTGATAGCCCTCACTTCCGCTAGACGCGTAAGTGAATTGCAGGCCCTCGTGTCTGATCCCCCTTACACTAGGTTCTACAAGAATAGGGTAGTCCTATGGACTCACCCGAAATTTCTGCCTAAAGTGGTCTCCCCTTTTCACATCAATCAGGAGGTGGTACTTCCAACCTTCTTTCCCAGACCACACTCCAGCCGAGCTGAAACGGTCCTCCATACCCTGGACTGTAGAAGGGCATTGAACTTCTACCTTGACCGTACGCGGGAGCACCGTAAAGCTGCTCAGCTTTTTGTGTCTTTTGACCCCAATAAATTGGGGCTCCCGGTCTCCAAGCGTACTCTGTCCATCTGGGTTGCGGACTGTATCGCTTGGGCTTATGGGGCAGCCGGACTCTCCTTAGAAAGTCGAGTCACGGCTCATTGCGTTCGGCAAAGGCCACGTCAGTGGCTTACCTCCGCTCTGTTCCGCTGGCAGACATCTGCCGGGCCGCTACTTGGTCTTCGAGCCAGACTTTTGCGGTCCATTACTGTCTCGAGAGGGAGTCCCGTAGGGACAGTGCTTTCGGACAGGCAGTCCTCCGTAATCTCTTTGAGGTCTGAGCAACTCCTACCCTCCATCCCGGATGTGGGCTACCGGTGGGTGATAATTCAGCGAAGATTCTATCCTTCTGTGCTGCTGAGCTAGAGGGAGCTCATTTTTGTGCTTTGGTTCTCCGGTCGCCTTGAGCTTGGGAGTCCCATAAGTGAGGACTGACTTCCTGCTTGGTCCTGGAGAAAGCGTTGTTACTCACCTGTAACTGGTGTTCTCCAGGAGCAGCAGGAATCAGTCCTCACTACCCTCCCTCCTCCCCTTGGAGTTGCAATCGTCTGCTTATGTTCTTTTTGCAAATTTTTTATGCTGTCTTTTTTAGCTATGTCATCTGACTGGCTAAGATGGCACCCTCGGGCGGGAAGACGACCGCGCATGCGCGCTGCAATTCCCAAAGGCTTTCTTTGAAAGCTGGGGAAAATTGCTCCGCGAGGGCTCCGTCGGCGCCGACGTCACCCATAAGTGAGGACTGATTCCTGCTGCTCCTGGAGAACACCTGTTACAGGTGAGTAACTACGCTTTGTCCAAAGGGGTTATCAGCTTCACTTCAAAACCATACTCCCCACCAGCTTTACAGGGGATTATCCCACACAACCCCTTCAAAGCATTCTTTAAAAAAAAAAAAAAAAAGGAGACCACCCTGTTCTCCCAGGGTGCCATAGAAAACGTTCCTCCTCCTCAAAAAGGGATGGGCTTCTACTCTCCATATTTTCTCATTTCTCAAAGAAAACAGGAGGATTCAGGCCTATCTTGGATCTCAGGGACCTAAACACATTCATGGTCTGAGAGAAATTCAAAACGATTTGTCTAGGAACTTCTACCATACCTTCAGAGACACGATTGGGTATGTTCTCTAGATCTAAAAGAGATGTAAACACATTTACTGATCCATCCCTTCTATAGATAGTATCTGTGCTTCATGTTTCAAGGAGACCACTATCAATACTGGGTTCTCCCCTTCAGTCTAGCCACTGCCCCTAGGGTCTTCACGAAATGCATGGCAGCAGTCACTGTCTACTTATGCACCTTGGGGATATTTGTCTTCCCTTACTTAGATGACTGGTGGTCAGGGGAGACTCCCCTCAAGAAGTGAGACTCTCCATTGCTCCATCACGGTGTTCCAACACCTAGGCTTTGTCATAAACTTCCCAATGTCTCACCCCATACCAGCCCAATGACTGGAGTTCATTGGAACATTCTTAGACACTCAACAGGCCCGAGCTTTCCTTCCACAGGATCGCTGTGCTCGCCTCATCAAACTGGCAAAGGGAGTGCAAAAGCAAAACCAAGTAACAGCCCAAGAAATGCTATGGCTATTAGGATACATGGCCTCCACAGTCTGTATCATCCCCTACACTCGATCACACATGAGACAAGTGCAATGGACTGTCTTCCCAATGGACGCAAGCAAAGGGGTGTCTCAGAGACAAGATCCATATCACTCCATCGGTTCCCTTCAGTGGTGGTGCTCTCCACAGAACTTACTCGTCAGGTCACCTTTTCAGATGCCTCCACATCAATGTACCCTGACAACGGATGCTTCCAAGCTGGGTTGGGGAGTGCATCTGAACAACCTAACCACACAGGGATTGTGGACATAACAGGAATCTGCCCTGCAGATCAACCTCCTAGGACTAGCAAATGCTCTTCAGGTTTTTCATCCCCAACTTTCAGGTCAACCTGTTCTAGTCGGGACTGACAACCAGGTCACCATGTTCTACGTGAATAAACAGGGGGGATGGGGTTCCATCCCCTCTGTGAGGAAGTACTTCATTTGTTGTCCTTTGCCATCTCATTCTGCATTCACCTCAGAGTGATACACCTCCCGGGCAAACTCAATGTCCTTGCGGACAACCTAAGCTAAATCCTTCATCCACACAAATGGACCTTGCATCAGGAGACAACTGCTTGTATCTTCTGGATGAGGGGAACCCCACTCGTAGATCTTTTTGCTACTCTGCAAAATACACAGCTTTCACTTTTGTGCTCCAGGGTTCTGTCACTGCACCAAGAGGTCCCGGATGCCTTCCTTCTACATTGGGGACAGAGACTACTCTATGCATTCCCATCCATCCCTTTGATACACAAAACGCTTTTCAAGCTACAGGCCGACAAGTACTTGATGATTCTGATAGCCCCGTCAACCATGATTTCCTCTGCTTCTTCACCTTGCACAGACTCACTCTCTCAGCCTGGGATTTGCACCCAAACTCCTCTCTCAGGACCACAGGATGCTCCTGCATCCCAATCTTCACTCCCTATGCCTGACAGCATGGCTGCTGAAGGGATAGTACTTGCTGACCTCGACCTGCCACAGGCGATCAAAGATGTCCTGCTTGCATCATGCAAGGATTCCACCAGGCGATTTTATTGCCTTCAAGTGGCGTAGGTTTGCCCTCTGCTGCTCCCCAAAGGACATTGACCCCTTTTTTTGCCCAGTGGAGTCCCTTCTACCATATCTCTACTTATCCTTAACAGGTCTTAAGACTAACTCAGGGATAGTTCACCTTAGTGCCATTGCAGCCTCTCGCAAACTACTGGATGGACATTCTATCTCCTCCCCCCCTTTAGTGGCATGTTTTCATGCGGGGTCTCCTGCTATCCAAGCCACCCATTAAGCACCTCCAGTGGCTGGGATCTCAGTGAGGTTCTTGCTCAACTTCTAAAGTCTCCTTTTGAGCCTTCAGCACCATTTCACTAAAGTTTCTATCTTGGAAGGTCATCTTCCTCATTGCCCTCATGTCAGCTCGCCACATTAGTGAACTGCAGGCTCTGGTGGCAGATCTACCATGACAATATGGTTCTGTGTACCCGTCTGCATTTCCTTCCGAAGGTAGTTTCCTCCTTCCATCTAAACCAGCCTGTAATCCTACTGATTTTCTTCCTGAGACCACATGCATCTCGGGCTGAAGCTGCACTACATACCTTAGACTGGAAGCGAGTGCTAGCTTACTACTTGGATAGAACTAAGGATCACAAAAGATCCTCTCAATTATTTCATTTCCTTTGATCCTAGTCACCTAGGCCTACTGGTGATGAAACATACTCTATCCAAAAGGACAGCAGATTGCATTTCATTTGCTTATGCACAGGCAGGACTCTCTTTGTAGGGTCATGTCACTGCTCATAATGTGTGGGCTATGGCAACTTGTGTAGTCAATCTCCATTCGTTCTCTTGTAATTATGGACCTTTCCTCCAGGAACTTGTCCAAACCTTTTTTAAACCCAGATACACTAACAGTTTTTTACTGCATCCTCCAGTAACGAATTCTAGAGTTTGATTACATGTTGAGTGAAAAAATATTTTCTCTTATTAGTCTTAAATAGGTTACTTTGTAGCTTCATTGCATGTCCCCTAGTCTTTCTATATTCTGATGACATAAACAATCGATCTACGTTTACCCGTTCCACTCCATTCATTAATTTATAGACCTCTATCATATCTTCCCTCAGCCGTCTCTTTTCCAGGTTGAAGAGCTTATTCATGTCAATGATATGAATTATATAGGTTTCAGAAAACAAAGTTTTGTAGAGTCTTTTGCAGCAGATATCAGGTTAGGTATTCCTTTACAAAGCTGTATTCAAAGCCAAAGGTGTTGATATAGAAATATTTTCTAGGTCATTCCCCGTGAGTCTTTTGCCACTGTAATATTTCCAACCTTTCCTGGCCTAAAAGAAGGAACTTGAGCAAGCAGGAAACCAGATCATGTGCCGAGTAGCACATGACACTGACTTGTGGACCGTCAGGCTTAAGTATATCTTGATGAAAGCTATCTGTTTCTGTAGGAGATTACAGGCAGAATGATGTTTCCTCATATCACTTTCTCTCCCATATGATTTATTGAAGTTAAGTACTTGTGAGCAGGAGAAAGTGAGTCTGTATCTAAGTCAAAGAAAAAATGAGCTTACACAGCCAGAAAGAGGTCTACTCTTATATGTTCATCTTTTTTCCATAATGGAAATTGAGTCTAGAATTCAACTTATTAATAAGAGATCTTTAATTGTCACACATAATCATGTTTTCTCAAGGTCACACAGTGGCTGTTGAATAGGGAAATTAAATCTCTCTGGGTTTTGCAGCACAGTATAGCCAGGAATAGCTTAGTTGTTACAGCACTGGCTTGGTAACCAAGAAACCAGGGTTTGATTCCCTCTAGCACTCCTTGTGGCCTTGGTCAAGTCACTTCACCCTCCATTGCTTTGGAAGAAAGATCTGCCAATCTACGGCACATTGCATTTTGTGCATTCTAGCCACTAGACTGGACTGTTGTATTTTCTTGCTGCAACCAATTTGATCTCTGTCCACATAGTAACATTTTCTATGCAAATAGCAACAGTTTCTTGTTTTGTCCAGATGCAATGCAATGTGTGCCTTCGAGTCAGTCCTGACTCCTGGCGACCCAGAAGCTCCTGGGCTTTCTTGGCAGTGTCACTTGCTTTAACAAGACATCTGGGTCTGCATAGCTGGAGCATTGCATAGTTTATATTTAACTGCTTTGTAATCTGAACACAAATTTTGCTTGCAAACAGTATTTGGAATACCAGGTCAGAATGCATTACAGAAAGCAAAGTGCGCCACTTTTATTTATTATTTGTGGGGCCTAATATATACTATCTTAAAAAAAACCTTTTGTATTGCAGCTACCCTGAAAAGTACACAAGATGAACTGAACAAGAAAGCTCTTGAAACTTTGGAGAGGTAAGAACAGTCAGCTACATTCTTAGGTTAACTGGAAATTTGATTTATGGGGGGGGGGGTGCGGATAACAAAATATATACATCTCATAATTAAAAAAACAAAACGTAGATCGATTGTTTACTCCATCAAAAAGTAGAAAGACTAGGTGACACGCAATGAAACTGCTATGTCACCCATTTCAGACTTACAAGAGAAAATATTTTTTCACTCAATGCGTAATCAAACCCTGTAATTTGTTACCGGAGGATATAGAAAAAGCTGTCTGGGTTTTAAAAAGGTTTGGACAAGTTCCTGGAGGAAAGGTCCAGAAACCATTATTAAAGAGGATTCGGGAAATCCACTGCTTACCCCGGGACAAGCATTGTAGGTGGTGTGTACCTTTTTGGGAACCTGCCAGGTGCTTGCTACCTGGTTTGGCCACTGTTGGAAACAGGATGCTGGGCTTGATGGACCTTGATCTGACCCAATATGTTCTTATGTTCTAAGCCATCTCTTTTCCAAGTTAAAGAGCCCTAATCATTTAAGCCTTTCCTCACAGCGGTATCCTTCCATCCCCATTACCATTTTGGTGGTGGTTCTCTGCACCTTTTCTAATTCTGCTATATATTTTTAAAAATATGGTGACCAGAATTGCACATAATATTCAAGGTGCAGGTGTACAATGGAACAATACAGAGACATTATAATATCCATAGTTTTGATCTCTGTTCTTTCCTTATGATTCCTAGCATTTTATTTGCTTTCTTGGCTACTGCTGCACATTGTGTGGAGGATTTCATCGTATTATCCATAATGACACCTAAATCCTTTTCCTGGGTGATAGTTCCAAATGTGTAACTGTAGTTTGGGTTGTTCTTTCCTAGGTGTATAACTTTGCATTTGCCATTTGGACGTCCAGTCTTCAAAATTTTCACAATCCTCTTGTGTTTTAACAAATTTGACTAATTTTGTCTCCTCTGCAAATTTGATCACCCCGGTCATTGTTCCCATTTCCAGATCATTTATGAATATGTTAAAAAAAACCAGTAGGCCAACTATTCACCTTTCTTCAGTACACATCTTCCTATCCCATTATTTTTTTAATTTCGCCAAGAGTCTCTTATGAGGGACCATGTCAAAAGATTTCTGAAAATCCAGATACACTATATCAGTAGGCTCACCTTTATTTACCTGTTTATTCACACCTTCAAAAAATTATAACAGATTAATAAAACAAGATCTTCCTTGGCTAAATCTGTTTGTTTTCTCCCATTAACCATGACTATCTACATGTTCAGTAATTTTTTTCTTTATAATGGTTTCTACCATTCTGCCCGGTACTGACATCAGACTCACCAGGCTGTAGTTTTGCATATCACCCCTGGAACCCTTTTTAAAAATTGATGTTACATTGGCCATTTGCCAATCTTCAGGTACTACAGATGATTTTAATGATAGTTCACAGATTACTAATAATAGGTCTGCAGTCTCATATTTCAGTTCTTTCAGCACCCTCAGGTGTGTACCATCTGGTCCAAGTGATTTGCTATTCTTTAGTTTGTCAAATAGTTGTATACATCTTCCCAATTTATTAAAATTTGTTTCAAGTCTTCCGATACCCATACTGAAATGGTATATAAAGGTCATGTAACGTCCCTCCATCTTTCTCAGTAAAGACCGAAGCAAAGAAGTCATTCAGTTTCTCCACTGTGGCCTTGACCTCCCTTAGCCCATTTTTTACCCCTCTGTTATCTAATGGTCTGACTGACACTCTTGCTGTTTTTTTGCTATGAATGTACTTTAAAAAGTTTTAATTATGTATTTTTGCTTCCACGGCAAGCTTTTTATTTTCAAATTCTCTCTTTGCCTGCCTTATTAATGCTTGAATCTAACTTGCCAGTGCTTACGTTGTTCCCGTTTTTGTCATTTGGCTCCTTTTTCCATTTTCTGAAAGATGCTTTTTTGTCTACAAACCTTTAATCTTTGCAGCAGCTCCTTTTAGTCTTTTCATAGCTATTTTTCTCATTTTATCATAGTTAATAGGTAGTACTGTGGATTTCCTTGCCATCCTCCCATTTATTAAATCAAATGTGATCATGCTGTGATCACTATCACCAAATGGCCCAATACTGTTATCTCTTGCACCTTGTTCCACTAAGGACTAGGTCCAAAATAGCTTCCTCTCTTGTCAGTTCATGAACCAGCTGCTTGAAGCATCAGTCATTTATTTCATCTAGAAACTTTATCTCCCTAACATGTCCTGCTGTGACATTGACCCAGTTTTATTTATTTATTTATTTATTCATTCAAAGTCTTTTCTATACCGCGCTTTTTAAAATCAGCTCGGTTTACTGTCAACAACAAATTTGTACAGTCCCGGCAGGGCCGGTGCTGTACTTACAATGAACAGGATTTGCAACTTGGATTAACTGGGGTAACTATGTACAGGCTGCACAGCTAGGCAGCGTGGCAGCTCATTTAAGTAACTATATACAGGCTACGCAGTCGGGCCACCGATGGGCGGTGGCAACAGGGACTGCTTGGCCACTATTTACAAGTGCATACCCGGGTGTCTGTTAGTGCTGTTGTGCCGGGCTGGGTCTGTGTATTGTGGGTGTGTGGGGGGGGGGGGGGTGTCTTGGTGGTTGAGTTGATACCAGACCAATTGGAATCGCTCATTATTACTGGGTTGTAACTTTTGTTAGCTTCCCTGATTTCTTTTAGCATTTCATCATCCACTAGCTCATTCTGGTCAAGCGGTCAAGAGTTGGTAGTACATCCCCCACTGCCATTGTCTTCCCCTTTTTACATGGAATTTCTATCCATAGAGATTCTAGAGTGTATTTTGTTTCCTGCAAAACTTTAATGCTGTGTGACTCAATGCTCTCTCTTACATAGCATAACACATACAATTAAATATGCAGCACATCCAATAATACAAGACAATAACATAAAATGACAAGTTTAGCCTAGAATTATAATACTCTCTAAAATACTCAGTTATTCATTCATCCCATAGTATGCCTTAAACAAGGACATTTTTAATTCCCTATGAAAGTTAAGATTGGGAATATCTAGAGGGGTTTTCCAGAGCCTAGGTGCAAACAGGGAAAATACTCAAGCACATGTAGTTTGACTACACCTTGCGCATAAAATGAGGACAGAAAAAATATTTTGTGTGCAATACTATCTGGTATGAACTGAAGAAAATGCCTATAATGTGGACGTAAGGCAGCTTGCAGTGACGCCAGTGCAATCTAGAATACTGTCATCGGGACCCTGTGCCTAATTTTGTTTACAATAGAAAGCCAATGTAATTGATGCACTAAAAGCATACAATTTGAACCCTCATTAATAATATGAACAGCAGTATTTTGTGCCAGTTGTAACGCATGCCAAAGTAGAAAACCTCAAAGTGAACTGATGACTCGAACACAAAACATTAACAGAACAGTCATCAGTGATTAATGTCCACTGACACCAAATCTATAATTAAATGTCGGGCGAAACGTACTGGAACAGAGAGAGATAGAACTCTCTGCTCAAAGGTATGTAACACCCATTTTTTTGAGAACTTTTTATATATGCTTAAACAACTTCTCTTAATCCTCGGCGCTGAAGAAAAGCAATCCGTGCAAAACTGGCATTAAATGCTTTTCTTCAGTGCCAAGGATTAAGAGAAGTTGTTTAAGCATATATAAAAAATTCTCAAAAAAATGGGTGTTACGTACCTTTTGAGCAGAGAATTCTATCTCTCTGTTCCAGTATGTTTCGCCCGACATTTAATTATAGATTTGGTGTCAGTGGACATTAATCACTGATGACTGTTCTGTTACAGTTCTAATGCATGAACTGCATACTGGTGATTATGCATTATTAAAGGAGGAAGAAGTAATTAAGCAGATTGAACCACAGCTGGAAAAAGACCTGCACTTGTAAGTATTTATCTTCAGAGAAATACTCTTAATCTTGGGGAAAAGGGAATTCTTTGAGTTAAAGCTGATAAATCTGTGTATTTTAGAATTCAGTGTTTTTGCTGAGTCAGGCATGTCTTAGTACCAACAGAGAGCTTTTTATTTACATCAAATCAGAGTATAGCTTAACTCCATTAAATGTGTTAGATACAGTTTTATTAGTACAAGTTATCCCCAGCAGACGTAAGTAAGTAAACAACTTAAATAGCTAAATAAAACCTTAAAACTGAGATGCAGACAGCAGTCCAACAGTAAGATGAGGGCTATCCAGTCTCTTGTATTGAGTGTCACATGTATGATTTTCTCCCATTTGGTGTGAGGGGGGGTTCTATGTCTACACTAGATGCAAGGAGCTCTTTGCTCTCAGGGAATGAGTCCAATCTATGGAGGCTAGAATAGCAGACTTGGAGGACATAAGAATGATACAGAGGTATATAGACAAGACCTACAGGGACATAGTACTGAAGGTCCCACCTCCAGTCTGGCAGCTTCCCTGTTGTCATGGAGGAGAGACTTCACATGGCAGGAAGTGATCCTGTAGCTAAGACCTGCCCGCCAGGTGATGTAAAACCCTCTTGCACTGAGCAAGTTTTTCCAGGGCCACATGCCCATGAGGGAAGGGTTAGGACAGCCGTTATATCTGGTGATTCAATCATAAGGCATGTAGATATCTAGGTGGCTGGTGGACTTGAGGATCGCCTGCTAACATGCCTACCTGGTGTGAAGGTAGCAGACCTCACGTACCACCTAGACAAGGTTTTAGATAGCGCTGGAGAGGAACCTGCCGCCTTGGTACATGTTGGTACCAATGACATAGGAAAGTATGAGAAGGAGGTTCTGGAGGCCAAATTTAGGCTTTTAGGTAGGAAGCTGAAATCCAGAACTTCCAGGGTAGCATTCTCTGAAATGCTTTCCCATTCCCATAGTTAAATGATGATGTTAGACCGTTCCACCTTATGATATTTCACTGTATATACCTACTCTGTTAAATGTTATTTATGACATGTCTATATACCCACTTAGGATCTCTAGTCTTATGTAATTGCTTTTATTTAATTATTTGCTATTCCCCAGTTAATCCTTGTTTTATTCCCCTGTTACCTGTAACTTGGACAAGTTCTCTAAATCTGAGTGTATTTTGTTTAATGTAAACCACACTGATGTCAAATAGCGCGGTATATAAGAGCTGTTAAATAAATAAATAAATTTGATGCGCAGGACCCAAAAGGCAGAAAGTGCTCCAGAGTCTCAATGCATGGATGAGACCATGTTCAAGGAAGAGAGTCCTGGATTTGTTAGAAATTGGGCAACATTCTAGGGAAAGCAGAGGCTTTTCTGAAGGGATGGGCTCCACCTTAACCTGGATGGAACCTAGTTGCTGGCATTAACCTTTAAAAAAGAGAGAGAGCAGCTTTTAAACTAGATAATAAGGAAAAGCCAACAGTCAACCAAGAGCACATGGTTCTGAAGGTTACTAGCAAAAGAAAGAAGTTAGGGCATCCCAGCAGAGAAAATTCCATTAAAGATGAAAGTAACCCAGATGCCCTTAAGTACAGAGTAGACAGAGCTGAAAGATTCCAAATTACCCCGTCTACTGATTAATATGAATAAAATACAACCTCTAAAATGCCTGCTTGCAAATGCTAGAAGTCTTAAAAAAATAAGATGGGAGAGTTAGAATAAATAGCACTAAATCAGTTGTTAGATATGGTTGGCATCTCAGAGACCTAGTGGAAAGAGGACAAACTATATTGCAATAATAGAGTAGATCAAATTGGTGGAGGGGTTGTGCTATATGTTACAGAGGGCATTGAGTCACACAGGATTAAAGTTTTGCAGGAAACAAAATACAGTGTAGAATCTCCATGAATAGAAGTTCCATGTAAAAAGGGGAAGGCAATGGCAGTGGGGGTATACTACCAACTACCGATCGCCTGGCCAGAATGAGCTTATTGGATGATGAAATGCTAAAAGAAATCAGGGAAGCTAACAAACGTTACAACACAGTAGGTGATTTCAGTGACCCCGGTATCGACTGGGTCAGTGTCACAGCAGGACATGCTAGGGAGATAAATGATTGCTTCTTGGAGCAGCTGGTTCATGAACAGACAAGAGGGGAAGCTCTTTTGGACCTAGTCCTTAGTGGAACACATGATCTGCTCCAATAGATAGGGGTGTTGGGGCCACTTGGCAATAGTGATCATAGCATGATCACATTTGATTTAATAAATAGAGGAAGGACAGCAAGGAAATCCACAGTACTACCTTTTAACTTTCAAAAGGGAGACTATGATAAAATGAGGAAAATAGTTAAGAAAAAACTAAAAGAAGCAGCTGCAAAAGTTAAAGATTTACATCAAGGATGGGCATTATTTAAAGATACTATCTTGGAAGCCCAGAACAGATGTAATCCATGCTTTAAGAAAAGTGGAAGGAATGCCAAAAAACTGCCAGCATCGTTTAAAGGGGAGGTCAGAGAAGCTGTTGTAGCCAAAAACGCATCTTTCTGGAAATGGAAAAGGAGTCAAATGACACAGACTGGAAAGAATATATGCACTGGCAAGTTAAATGCAATATCAGAATTAACCTTCAGGTCAGGGCAAATCAGCAGTATAAATAGGAATACCCAACCTCAATCAATGACCACCAGAGTAAATATTTTTGTCGGAGCTAGCCGTAGGAAGGTCAGAAGGATAACCGACCTACACCAGGCGGGTAGCTACTTTTTATTTATAGAGGTTCTTCACCAAAATTAAAGTTAAAGTTCAAATAACCAATAGAATTATGTTCAAAAAACCTCTCAGTCCAGAAATGCCGCTTATGATGAATCCAACGCACGACGTGCACGTTTCGGGCACTTTCGCCCTGTGTCAAGTGCAATAGCCAGAATTTCAAAATCTTCAACAGCCGTATTCCAAACGCCAGATATGCCAAAAATTACTGGGGTTTTACCCTATACTGTTCAGAGCCAGGAAGTGCTATGGATTTTGAAAACCCATTGGCCAATCCTTCAACTTCATGAATGCTTCAATGTTCCCCTACAGATTGCATTTTCCAGAGGTCGGAATATAGGTGATACTCTTGTGAAAACATCTATGGTGGAGGATCGCTGTTTATATCAGGAGCCTGTTTATGGCCATTTAGCATGTCAACATTGTAGATATTGTGATTCTACACTTACTGGCAATGAATGGAGTCATCCAGCTACACATCAGGTTTATCGGCGTCGATGGGATACCACATGTGATACGACTTATGTGGTATATCTAATTCAATGTCCCTGTCCCCTTCTCTATATTGGTAGAACTATCCATTCTATGAAATGCCGTCTAACTGAACATGCATCTCGACATCGATTTGCGGTATTGTCTGCACCCTTGATATCTCATTGTATGGAATGTTCCCATACATTTGAACAGCTTCATTGGTCCATAATAGACCATGTTCCAGTTAACCCTCGAGGGGGACAGAGAGAGGAGCGTCTTCAATATTTAGAGCAACGCTGGATATTCCGCCTTGGTACGATAGAGCCAGGGGGCTTGAATAGGGAAATTGACTGGCAGTCTCATTTGAATGAACTTTCGTCATAACTCTTTGTAAGCCAATCAGATCAAGGGTTCCCCGTCATGTGGGGGTTTTTCCCGATACTGATTGGTTGGTTCTCTTTTTAAAAAGTGGTTTTATCAGCCATTGTAAGTTTGACCTCAGCTGCATTGACAGCGTTTGGAATACGGCTGTTGAAGATTTTGAAATTCTGGCTATTGCACTTGACACAGGGCGAAAGTGCCCAAAACGTGCACGTCGTGCGTTGGATTCATCATAAGCGGCATTTCTGGACTGAGAGGTTTTTTGAACATAATTCTATTGGTTATTTGAACTTTAACTTTAATTTTGGTGAAGAACCTCTATAAATAAAAAGTAGCTACCCGCCTGGTGTAGGTCGGTTATCCTTCTGACCTTCCTACGGCTAGCTCCGACAAAAATATTTACTCTGGTGGTCATTGAGGTTAAGTTAAATGCAAGGCAGGCAAGTTAGATAAGGCAGGCGGAGACAGAACTTGAAAAAAAGCTTGCCGTTGAGGCAAAAACACATAATAAAACGTTTTCAAGTACATTCGTAGCAAAAAATCTGTGAGAGAATCAGTTGGATCATTAGATGATAGAGGGTAAAGGGGGCACTAAGAGGGACAAGGCCATAGCGGAGAGAGTGAATGAATTCTTTGCTTCGGTCTTTACTCGTGAAAATGTAAGGAGGTTTCCCTGAAATGGTATTTAAAGGTGGTACATCGGAAGAATTGAAAGACATATAGATAAACTGGGAAGATGTATTTAAACTATTTGATAAACCAAAGAGTGGCAAATCACCTGGACTGGATGGTATACATCCATGTGTGTTGAAAGAACTGAAATATGAGATTGCAAACCTATTAGTAGTAATCTGTGAACTATCATTAAAATCATCTGTGGTACCTGAAGATTGGCAAATGGTCAATGTTACGCCAATTTTTAAAAAGGGTTCAAGGGCAATCCAGGAAACTACAGACCAGGAATCCAAGAAACTACAGACCAGTGAGCCTGATGTCAGTACTGGGAAAAATGGTAGAAACCATTATAAAGAACAAAATTACTTAACATGTAGATAGTCATGGTTTAATGGGAGAAAACCGGCATGGATTTAGCCAAAAAGGTCTTATCTTACTAATCTGTTATATTTTTTTTTAAGTGTGAATAAACAGGTAGACAGAGGTGAACCAGTTGATATATAGTGTATCTGGATTTTCAGAAAACCTTTGACAAGGTCCCTCATGAAAGACTTGGCAAAATTAAAAAGTCATGGGATAGGAGGCAGTGTACTATTGTGGATCGGGAACTGGTTAAAAGATAGAAAGAAGAGGCAATGGCTAAATGGCCAGTTTTTTCAATGGAGAAAAGTGAATAGTAGAGTACCCCAGGGATCTGTTCTGGGTCTGCTACTTTTTAACTTATTCATAAATGACCTGGAAATGGGAATGAGTGAGGTGATCAGATTTGCAGATGACACAAAATTATTCAAAGCTGTTAAAACATAAGAAGATAGTGAAAAATTGCAAGAGGACCTTGATACATTTGAAGATTGGACATTCAACTAGTAGATGAAATTTAATGTAGACAGGTTCAAATTTATGCACCTAGAAAAGAACAACCCAAACTATTGTTACACGATGTAAGGTTCCACATTAGGAATCCCCACCCAGGGAAAAAATGTAGACGTCATAGTGGAGAACACATTGAAACCCTCTGCCGATTGTGCAGCAGTGGCCAAGAAAGCAAATAGAATGCTAGGAATCATAAGGAAAGGAATGGAAAATAAAACCAAGGATATTATAATACCTCCGTATCGTTCCATGGTGCGATTGCACCTTGAATATTTTGTGGAATTCTGGTTGCCATATCTTACAAATGGTAAAGTGGAATTAGACAGGTGCAGAAAAGAGCCCCCAAAATGGTAAAGGAAGATGTAAGGTTATCCCTATGAGGAAAGGCTTGAAAGATTAGGGCTCTTCAGCTTAGAAAAGAGACGGCTGAGGGGAGGTATAAGAGGTCTAGAAATTAATGAATGGAATGAAACAATTAGAAAGACTAGGGGGCACGCAATGAGGCTACAATGTAACGTATTTAAGAGTAGTAAGAGTATTTGATGTTTACATAGTGCTGTGTTGTGGGGGAGGGGATGGCACCATTCCTTGCCTCTCCCTTTGTATGCCTGGCACTGAACTCTTGCTAGAGAGTAGGTGCAATTGTCCAGCACACACAGATAAGGGGTCAGGGTCAGGCCTATAGGGGACACAACCCTCAAACATCTGGTGTTCTAAGAGAATGCCACTCTCCCTCATGGGTATACAACTGCCAGGTAGTGAGAGGCTATCCACAGATGCCACCCATTTTCCAAACAGGGTGAGAGCTCTGGGAGCATACCACTGTACATCCCGCCCTCCAACATGGAGAAAGGCATCCCCACTCAGTCCCTAGATCAGACATGGCTGCATTTAGGAAATTGAGTGTCCCTAAGATCTCAGGAGTCCACAGCTGCTCTCAGGTAAGAAGAAAACCCCATCCCCCTCAGCAACATGCCAGGTCTGGGGGGGGGGGGGGGGGACAATGACCAGGAAGCTCCAATGGTGCTATACCTCCTTCGGTGGTTGATAAATAGGCAAGTGCACTAAGCCACAGGGTCCCAAACCTGCCCTCTTTAGGTCAGGGTAAGGGGCCATGTGCTCCCAGAAATAGAGTTCATGGCACCAACATAGCCCCCCAGGTGCACATACACACCCATACATGAACCCCCATGCAGGGGAGGTGGTGGCTGGAGAGCACAGTGCAGGGCCAGTCCTACTATTTGCCAGTAATTTCAACACCTCATTTGCATGCCCCTCCCTCAACTATGTTCAGCTATCTCCAAACCTGGCTGTGTGGACCAGCTGAGGTTGTTTCATTGAGCACAAACCCAGCTCCTCACCAGCACTGGCTAGCCACCAACTTGTGGCTGTCCTGATATGTCCTCCCTTAAGTACAGCATAGGCCATAATGAGGCACCCATTGGCAATCTCCATGGTAGGTGTGGGGCAATATACTCCATTAGCTGCTGCTGTGCTGGTATTGCAGGGCCACCCTTTTTGCTGTTTGCCACTCAGGTTTGTAGATGATGGCTTGGGGACTGGGTCCATAGGTGCAGCATTGCCTCTGTTGTATGCAGGTTAGTGCATGGGTATTGGGCTCCTTTAGAGAAGCTTTCAGCCGTATGACCCCTTTTCCAGATTAGCACTGCAGTGGTGCTCTCACAATGATCTTATCAGGGCCGGCCCTAGAATTGGTCCTAGGTGTTGGAGCCCTAGATGAACCTCAAGCTTTACATCCCCTCTGGATGTCAAAATCTATTATTTAGCTTTGAATGGCCTGCTTGTGCTGCTCTAGGCAACCACCTAGTTTGCCTAGTGGTTGGGCCGGCCCAGGATCTTGTGCGTACTTGGACAGTGTACTTTAGATTATTACCTTTGCCTTGTGTATATATATATATATATGTGTACCCACTTTCCCTGCATGTATATGTATATGCTGCTGGATCTGTGAGTGACTATGGCTGCCTGGTCTGTTCCTTCAGTGGCTGTCACCCTAGGGGTGCTGCTAGTGCCTGGGAAGTGACTGGCGGTGTCTGTGCCTGCACTAGCAGTGTCTTTCTTAGTCTGACGTGCTGCTAGCATGGCCGCGCCAGCTGTTCACAGTTCTTCCGCCCACTCTCTGCCCCAACTCCACCCTAACTTTACCTATTGTCACAGTAATCTGGTAGTAGGGCACTTTTAATGTGGTGTCTCCTTGCTGTATGCTCCCAGCTACTTTCAAGTCAGGACGCACTAAGCTCCGGCTACTGCACTTTAATAAACATGCCCCTTATAGTTGTACTGCCAACTACAAATAAGCAGAAGTGTTATCAAAGCAGGTCACGGGATAAACAGCAATGCTGTTCTTAATGAAATGGGTATTAAGAGGGCAGATTTGAAACGCTGGCAGACCTGTGGGGATGTAGGGATTGCAAGCTCATTTTCATAAACGTTCAAAGGAAAAGTGTTTGCATACTTTGAAAATTATCTCACAGAAAGTACCCATATACCTTTACATGTTCCATCGAGTATGCACAAATTTCCTGGCCTATATTACAGTACATGCACCGGCATATACTTATTTTATAAAGCATTATGTATGTAAGCAAGCTAGGCACCTATAGGCAAGGCAGATCCCAGAGAGCAGGTGGGGAAGCTGTCAGATATGACTGGAAAACCTGAAGGACGCGGAGGAAGGCCATAGTAGCACAGTAGCACTCCTTTGAAGTATCATATAAATATGGCCTCAGAAGTAAGTGGGAGCAGGTTCCTCTTTAGCTTAGGTATTTGCTGCCTTCAAAACTTGGTGCCTTAGGCAATTGCCTATTTTGCCTATGTCTAAATCTGGGCCTCTCCCCAGCCCTGCCCCCAGAAACACCTCCACTCTGTTCGGCCAAACTTATAGGAGGACAGTTTTAAGAAAAACATGTTTTGCTCAGTAAAATTTCATGTGGAAAAGGGCTCTTATAAAACTGAGCATGGTTATATGCATGTAACAAGTTGGCCCATGGAAAGAGTGCACCTGCTTTTATACAGACTCCGTGTAGGCATTCTGAATTGTGATGAATGCGGTATTTCACGAAATACATGTAAAGAATACATGCACACATTCAAACTTACTTATTTTATAAGGACACCTATAAAAGGGCATTAAATAAGCACCTTGGTACAAAATCAAGCCTAAGAAGGTAACTTTATAACAGGGCACCATGGGTAGGCACCTAGCTTGTAGCTGCAGGTCTCTAACCGGGCAGCATGCAATAACACTGCTGCCTGGTTAGGGACTGTCACCGCTTCCGCTCCTCCCTGGAACACCCCTGACACACCCCAATGCTAAGCGGTTGGCATCAGGACATGTAAGGGAGAAGAGGGGGGTTATTCAGCGGCACTAACTGTTAGTGCCATTGAATATCCCGTTCAGCAGCAGTTACACACTTTACAAGTCTATAAACCGTGTAATTGCCTTTCAGATATTGGGCCCTAAGTGCCCATTTCTCTCTAGCCCTTCACCAGTAGGAGATCAACAAGAAAGGAAATAAACAGATAACATGCATGTAGGAAATAAGTCAGCTTACGTCAGCTAGCACAAAATTAAATACTGTACACTGCGGACATCTAACCTACAGCTTGAGAAGCAGAAGATTTATGAGATTTAAATGCGACCGTTTGAGATGGTTCAAAGAAAACGTAGTTTGCAGCCTGACGTTTAACTAAGCATTTACAAGGAAATTTTAAAAAAAATAAACCACCCAACTGAACTACCCCAGGCTTCAAAAGGAGAAATTTCCTCCATCTCTTCTGGATTTTCCTAGATAGATCAGGGAAAATACGAACAGATAAACCCTTAAAGGGTGCCAAACACTTTTTGAAATACAATTTCAGTAACCAATCTCGGTCAGAAGGCATTGCAAGAATAACCCATAAAGTAGAAGGAATCATTGACTACATGTACGAGGACTCTAAGATTTCAGAAATATTTAAAATAGCCATATGTTGTGTCTCTGTAAATGATTGCTGCTGGGTCCCGACTGGGACTTAATGATCAGGCACATAGTAAACTTTAGACGAAGGCGGATGAGATGCTGAAGGGAACACCAAGCACATTCTTCAAATACGTTTTGAACATGTCCTGGTCGAAGTGAGAGATGAATGAGGGAAAATTAGCTAAGTGCAGGTTGGAGGACTGTGCCTGGTTCTCCAGAGCTTTAGTCTTGAACTTGGTAGTAGTCATATCCTTGATAAATGCAGATTTACAACCTTCCAGCTTCTGAGATTTAAGCATAAGATCTTCCATAGACTCCTTCAATACGGCAATATCATCCGAGTTCTTTTTAGTCACGGAACAATTACCTTAGTCTTGTAGTGACAACTTCTGAAGTTGTTGAACCAAAGCCTCACCTAGTTTGGATATAGTGTTCTAAATAGACTCCAAAGTGAAACTTTCTAGTCTCACTAAGATGAAAGAAGAGCCAGAAAACTGACCAGTTGTTGGGCCCATTGAGGGAAGGGAGCCTCCATCCAAACCCTGTGGCTGTACTGCAGTCACTGGCGTAGGTCCCGTTGATTCAAGCTGTTGCACACCTCCTGCCACCAACAATGATGTCTCTCATGGTATCTGCCCGAAGCCGCAGCCGACCCAGATACACTTCCTCCCACTGGAGCAGTGGCTACATTCATCATGGAACCTGCTAGTCCATGAACCACTGAACCAACGATTCTGGCAGGCACTACAGAGGGTCTCCGAAGTTTTGGCGATAAAATATCACACCCCCAAAGAGGACATCGAGCCATCCAGCCCTGGCATTGATAATGGTTGGAAGTCACCGGATTGAGCAGGCTGACACTCTGGCCACAGAAAAACAAGTCTAAGCAATTCACAGCAGAGGTAAGTGAGAGAGAAGGGGTCTCCTTGGCAGGGGGAGGTTTCTTGCCAGTTTTTACCTTCCTCTTTGGCATAATGAGGAAAAGCTTCCAGAAGCTAGAGCGGGCTACGTTGCCATCTTGGATCTCCCAAGGGAAAATATAATTCCATAGGGGCTGTTTTATAAAGACAAGTAGACATCTACTTTTTTTATAATAAAATTTTAGCATAACTGCTATAATATACATTCATATTGCAGACAAATATTTACTCCCAAATATGCAAAGCTTAATTTGTAGATGAAAAGGAAATGGAACTATAGAGCCAGGGGAGGAGATGGGCAGACCAAGGGCAGGAGCAGGAACAATAGGAGAAAAGGATGTGGATTAGATTGTCTCCTACTCCACTCCAGGCTCACCCCTCCCATCCTCTTCTCCGGGAACAAGCAGGATATCAGCCTTCACATATGGGTGAGGTCGGCACCAATGGAGCTCACGCGGAAGCATCTTCACAGCTTTCAAAGAAAGCCTTTGGGAGATGCACCACGCATGCATGGTCCCCTCTCAGCCCAAGGGTGCCATCTTGCCTCAGTCTCCTTTTTTCCGTGGAGCCTTTTGGACATTGGCTGTCCAACGCAGGGCAAATTATCATGTGATACAGGCACACAGTACAAAACGTGATAAGGTGGAAAAACACTTTATTTGAAATATCAGACCTAGCAACCCGACACAGGCCCTGTTTCGGAGACCTTCATCAGGGGTTGTCTAAATAGGTGCTACAAACAAAGACAAACCATATTAAAAAAACAATTTAAAAGTGAAAGAACAAATAGGCATGGACATACATTTCGCTCTAAACATACAAAATAAAAAATAATAATAATTATAATAGTGATAATAATAATAATAAAATCAAATAATAATAAATACTTCATAATAAATAAACGTTTAAATGATTAAAATAATAGTAATAATAATAGTAATAATGATAATAAAACTCTAATGCTTGAAATGCGATACCCAATTGTAGTTAAACCATAAAAGATAATACAGAACTAGTAGACCACAAATAAATCCATATAGACATAATTAAATAAAATTCTTATGGAAGGTGACAAGCAAATAATTATAATGTTGGTACCTTCTTTGTTGGGACGGTGATCTGCAAACCTCACAGGGAGGCACACAAACTTATTGTAGAAGCGATGACATAAACACTTGTATTAAGATAAAGAACTATAATGGAGAAGACACAAGGTAAGGCATATGTGCACCATTGGAGATAGCTTAGTCAAAACTTAAATAAAAAAAAAGGGGGGTTTAGAAACTGGATTATAAATGATCCGCAGTAGGCATTGGTGGGGGAGGAGGAGGGCACGGCCAAAGGACACAGATATTGATTACTCATTTACTAGGCTCAAAAAATGAAAAAATATAGCCTATTTTTAACTTTATGTCAAAAAATTGAACTTTAAAAATAACAAGAAATGTTAAAGGTAAGGCCAAGGTTCCATCGTAGGGCCAACTGAACCAAAATCTTTCACATCAATTTGGAAAATGTACGGGGAAAATAGGACGTCAAATTGCTAGGGAATTCTTTAAAACATGAAGAAGCAGAGAGATTAGTGCAAAGTAAAGGGGTACTATACTGTTATAGCTGACTCAGATAACTCGTAGGCTCATAGCGATGTTTAATAATCTAGAAGATAAATCGAACGGTGTTATGTGGCTCAATATCCATATTAAACCGGAGATTTTTGGAATTATAGAGAATCCTACACCACTAGCATACAAAACATACATCTTGCCGATTTTAGCCTATATTATATAAAATCGCCATTTTAAACTCGTATTGATTCAAAGGTTCTTAGAATTGTAGATTGTCTCTCTTACCGTTCTCAATCGCTGACGAAAAAGCAATTTCACGGGTGTTGGTAACTGGAAGTTTTCCTTCAAACACTCACCTCAATTGACTATCCAAAAACGCCGACGCATGCGCTGGCCTTATGTTGATCTCGAGAGTGGGAAACGGAGGGGGCATGGCTACCCCGAGGCAATAGTGGAACCAATCATTCTAACTGACATCGTACTCGCTTTAAAGATACAACGCTGAAGTAAAATGGTCTGACTAACTTTAATGAAAATAAAGAGATGAAACCTACACTCTCTCTATAGCTTGCCAAACCTAGAGCAGCCCAAGGCATCAAATCATCAATAAATGCATCCATGTGAGTGTTTGTTGTAGCAATTATGACCCTATTTGTTATTTTATCCTCATTTCTCATATCACTTAAAAAACCTTTTACTACCTAGGAGAACTCAATGAACCAGTTAAAATTATTTAAAATATAAAATTATAAAATTAAAATACAAGTTAAAACGTAAGTGGGCAAAAATATGGTTATGTAATATATCAAATGCATAATAGTAGACCATATAAAGCTTTAGAATAAAATTACAAGTTAAAATTAATAAATAACAGGAAAAATTTTTAAAAAATATATATAAAAAAAATATATAAAAAAATCTATTAAAACAATAAATAATTACTATATAAGAAAAATAAAAATAAAAATAAAATTAAAATTATAAATAATATATTGTATTGTAAAATATATAAAAAATTAATATAAATTTTTTTTAAATAGAGTATATTAAAAAATATACATATACAATTATATAGATGGCAGAAATTAAAATAATAATAAATAATAGTAATAATTGTATAAAATTGATAAAATGAGGGTGGTAACCCACTGCAGGGACAATTTTAAAAAAATACAGTGTCCATTCGTTGGTGTACCTGTTGGTTATGGGGAGAATGGAATTATTCTAATTATAAAAAGACAGAGAGATCTTGATCTAAATTCAGACCATTCGGAACAAGAGTATTTAATTGAAAAATATATCTCTGTTCGAGCTGGAGAATGGTCTTATTCACATCTCCCCCTCGCCAATTGGTTTTAACTTGTTTGATCACGAAAAACTTTAAATCGCTCACTTTATGCTGTGATGTCTGCCGATGGGAGACTAGGGGTTTGTCTTCTACGTTCCTCTTGATGCAACTTTCATGCTCCATGATCCTAGTCTTGATCTTACGGGTAGTTTTGCCTACATAAAGCATTTTGCAGGGGCATTGTATTACATAAATTACATTCTGAGTTTCGCAATTCGCGAAATCTTTAATCGGAAACTTCTCATGTGTAATAGGATGAGTGAAGGAATTCCTAACGGGTAGAACATTTAAACAGACAGCACATCTACCGCACTGAAATTGGCCTCTGTATTGCGTAAGGAGTCTCTTCTCTGTAAGCGCTGAAGGCACCAATAGGTTGCGTAAATTCATATTCCGTTTGTGTGCAACAATGAGATTCTGATCTTGAAAGGCCGGCAAAGACTGAAGAATGTGCCATTCTTTTTTAAGGATGGTAGTTATTTTAGCGGAAAATTGAGAGTACAGTATATAAGAGGACAGACTAACCCGTTGTTGGGTTTCTTATCTTTAGGTTTCAAGAGAAGATCACGCGACGTATTCTTAGCCCTTTTGTATGCAGAATCAACATATTTAATGGGATATCTTTTCTCCCAAAAACTCTTCTTCATATTGACCGCCTCTTTTTCAAAATCCTGTAAATCTGAACATACTCTTCTAGCCCTGAGAAATTGACTCACCGGAAGGTTATTTTTAAGAGATAAATTGTGGAAACTATTGTAATGCAGAAAATGATTCTTGTCTGTTGGTTTTTTATACATAGTTGTTGAAAAGCCAATATCTTCTTTGCGGATCAGGAGGTCTAAGTATGGGATTTTATGGGAATCGTAAGTCAGCTGGAATCTTAGGTTATTGTCTAACTGATTGATCCATGTGTTGAACTGTCTCAAAAGGTCCTCGGTGCCTTTCCAAAGTATTAAAACATCATCTATATATCTTATCCATAAAATCACATTATCCTGAAATGGATGTTCTTTTAAAAAACTTTCTTCAAAATTGTACACGTATAAATTGGCCACGTCAGGGGCCATAGCTGACCCCATGGCCACCCCTTTGATCTGCTTATAAAATAAATCTCTAAAACAGAAGAAATTTTCAAAAAGTACAATGCGTGTTAAGGAGAGAAGAAAGGTGGTGGGAATACGTCGTTCTGTTCGTTTCAAAAAATAGTACGTGATTATTTCTAAAGCCTCTTTCTGTGGTATATTTGTATACAGTGACTCGACATCTAAAGTCACTAGGATAATATCAGTGGTACAAATGTCGAAAGTAGATAAAATCTCTATAACATGTGCTGAATCACGTACATACGACCACATTTTTTTAATGAACGGACGTAAAAATATGTCTAAAAATTTGGAAAGGGGTTCAAGGATGGAACCAATGGATGATACAATGGGTCGCCCAGGTGGTTTCTCAAGGCATTTGTGGATCTTAGGCAAGATGTAGATGGTGGGAGTCACAGGTGATGTAACTGTCAAAAAATCCCTTTCCTTCTTTGTGATGTAGCCTATTTCGAACCCAGAAAGAACAATGTTGTCTATTGTTTTTTTGATATCTATAGTCGGGTCTTTATCTAATCTCTGATAGAAAGTCTTATCGTTCAACTGTCTATTAACTTCATTTATATAATCATACTTGTCTAGAACCACAATGGCTCCACCCTTGTCTGCAGGTTTTATAATAATCTGGTTATTCTTCTGAAGGGATAAGAGAGCCAATCTCTCTCCTTTGGAAATATTTTGATAAGAAGATGGAACCTCCTTGGTAATTTCTAGAACTTGTTTGAGAACTATCTTTTCAAATGTTTCTAAAATCGGATCAGTTTTTGGAGGTGGCATCCAGGATGATTTTTTACTAATGACCGAGATCTCACCCGGTCCTTGTGGACATTCAGAAAAAAAATTGTTTAATTTTTAGTTTCCTAAAGAATTTATATAGGTCTACTTGTATTTCAAAAGTATCGGCTTTATTTTTAGGGACAAATGTTAGTCCTCTGAGAATAGATTCTTCATTTTTAGTGAGGGTATAGTGGGAGATATTGACCACATTGCTCATTACACTAGACTCTTCCTGGTTAATTAATATCTCCTTTCTTCTGATTGGTCCGTGTTCCAATAACCCCTCCCTCTGCCTCTGCCTCGGCCCCTGTAGAATTGGCCGTGGCCTCTGCGGTAAATACTCTTGTTCCGAATGGTCTGAATTTAGATCAAGATCTCTGTCTTTTTATAATTAGAATAATTCCATTCTCCCCATAACCAACAGGTACACCAACGAATGGACACTGTATTTTTTTAAAATTGTCCCTGCAGTGGGTTACCACCCTCATTTTATCAATTTTATACAATTATTACTATTATTATTTATTATTATTTTAATTTCTGCCATCTATATTATTGTATATGTATATTTTTTAATATACTCTATTTAAAAAAATTTTATATTAATTTTTTATATATTTTACAATACAATATATTATTATTTATAATTTTAATTTTATTTTTATTTTTATTTTTCTTATATAGTAATTATTTATTGTTTTAATAGATTTTTTAATATATATTTTTTAAAAAATTTTCCTGTTATTTATTAATTTTAACTTGTAATTTTATTCTAAAGCTTTATATGGTCTACTATTATGCATTTGATATATTACATAACCATATTTTTGCCCACTTACGTTTTAACTTGTATTTTTAATTTTATAATTTTATATTTTAAATAATTTTAACTGGTTCATTGGGTTCTCCTAGGTAGTAAAAGGTTTTTTAAGTGATATGAGAAATGAGGATAAAATAACAAATAGGGTCATAATTGCTACAACAAACACTCACATGGATGCATTTATTGATGATTTGATGCCTTGGGCTGCTCTAGGTTTGGCAAGCTATAGAGAGAGTGTAGGTTTCATTTCTTTATTTTCATTAAAGTTAGTCAGACCATTTTACTTCAGCGTTGTATCTTTAAAGCGAGTACGATGTCAGTTAGAATGATTGGTTCCACTATTGCCTCGGGGTAGCCACGCCCCCTCCATTTCCCACTCTCGAGATCAACATAAGGCCAGCGCATGCGTCGGCGTTTTTGGATAGTCAATTGAGGTGAGTGTTTGAAGGAAAACTTCCAGTTACCAACACCCGTGAAATTGCTTTTTCGTCAGCGATTGAGAACGGTAAGAGAGACAATCTACAATTCTAAGAACCTTTGAATCAATACGAGTTTAAAATGGCGATTTTATATAATATAGGCTAAAATCGGCAAGATGTATGTTTTGTATGCTAGTGGTGTAGGATTCTCTATAATTCCAAAAATCTCCGGTTTAATATGGATATTGAGCCACATAACACCCGTTCGATTTATCTTCTAGATTATTAAACATCGCTATGAGCCTACGAGTTATCTGAGTCAGCTATAACAGTATAGTACCCCTTTACTTTGCACTAATCTCTCTGCTTCTTCATGTTTTAAAGAATTCCCTAGCAATTTGACGTCCTATTTTCCCCGTACATTTTCCAAATTGATGTGAAAGATTTTGGTTCAGTTGGCCCTACGATGGAACCTTGGCCTTACCTTTAACATTTCTTGTTATTTTTAAAGTTCAATTTTTTGACATAAAGTTAAAAATAGGCTATATTTTTTCATTTTTTGAGCCTAGTAAATGAGTAATCAATATCTGTGTCCTTTGGCCGTGCCCTCCTCCTCCCCCACCAATGCCTACTGCGGATAATTTATAATCCAGTTTCTAAACCCCCCCTTTTTTTGATTTAAGTTTTGACTAAGCTATCTCCAATGGTGCACATATGCCTTACCTTGTGTCTTCTCCATTATAGTTCTTTATCTTAATACAAGTGTTTATGTCATCGCTTCTACAATAAGTTTGTGTGCCTCCCTGTGAGGTTTGCAGATCACCGTCCCAACAAAGAAGGTACCAACATTATAATTATTTGCTTGTCACCTTCCATAAGAATTTTATTTAATTATGTCTATATGGATTTATTTGTGGTCTACTAGTTCTGTATTATCTTTTATGGTTTAACTACAATTGGGTATCGCATTTCAAGCATTAGAGTTTTATTATCATTATTACTATTATTATTACTATTATTACTATTATTTTAATCATTTAAACGTTTAATTATTTATTATGAAATATTTATTATTTGATTTTATTATTATTATTATTATCACTATTATAATTATAATTATTTTTTATTTTGTATGTTTAGAGCGAAATGTATGTCCATGCCTATTTGTTCTTTCACTTTTAAATTGTTTTTTAATATGGTTTGTATTTGTTTGTAGCACCTATTTATGGATCACAAACTTGCAAATTGGTCCGTGTTTCACAGAGTAAATACTACAAAATATTGAAAATGCTCTGTATTACAACAAGAAAGTAAACTTGGCTATATCACCGACTGCTTGTATCAAAAATGTGTGTAAAACATCTATATCTGGTTTCAAAGTAGATGACAACGTGGTCTCAGTATTACCGGGCTTAAGTCAGAAAAACCAACTAAACGCCCTACCTTAACATCAATGACCACTATCCTGTTGTCAGCTATTTTTCCAAAAAATGCAAAACTTTAAACATGTCTTTAAAATGCTTAGCTTAAAATGCTTAGCTTTGAAGGGCTTTCCAAGCTTAGACAAGGGTGTTGCTTCCCAACGCATCAAGCGCTAAGCGTTTCTCCAAACAAGGGTTCTTCAGGGGAAACTTGCTAAGCTCTTATACACCCGCTAGCGTCCCTACTACAAAGAGTCTTTGTTGAACTGCTTAACCGTTAAGCAGTTCAACAAAGACTCTTTGTAGTAGGGACGCTGCAGAACTCGAGACCGAGACTCTGACCAGGACTAGGCTTTCCAGGAAAACCTCTGCCCCTTCTCAGAAAAAAGGGCTCGGGGAAAAAAGACCTTTTACCCGAGGAAGTCATCTGCCTACAAACAATACCCTCATTATCAGGCCTCTGCAGCTCCCCAACAGGGTCAGCAGGCCAAGGGGCAGGGTCAGGGGCCCCGTAGGCATAAGACCCCCCAAGCCACCAACACCGGCCCCTGCTCAGCAGGGTGGGGGGTTTTGACTCAAACAGCATAGCCTCTTCTCCTCAGCTGGCTTCTCTCAGCACGGGAGACCGGCTGGCCCACTTTGCCCACAGGTGGTCAGCCGTCACATCAGATACCAGGGCTCTTCGTATAGTCCAAAAGGGCTATCTTCTCCATTTTCACCAGGTACCTCCCTCCTATTTTCCAGGGGAGCCTCCAAGACTCCCTCTGCACAGGGACCTACTCCTTCAGGAGTTGACAGGTCTGCTAAAGGATCAGGCTGTGGAACCGGTGCCCCACCACCTGAGAGGTCAATGCTTTTACTCAAGGTACTTTCTGGTACCAAAAAGAACAGGAGGCCTCAGACCCATCCTAGATTTGCGAAACCTCAACAAGTTCCTGGAGAGGGAAAAGTTCAAGATGCTTACCCTTGGAATCCTGCTGCCCTACCTCCTGCAGGGAGACTGGCTGTGCTCCTTAGATCTAAAGGATGCGTATACTCACATCCTTATTCATCCAGACCACAGACAATATCTCAGGTTTGCTGTGGGAGGAAACCACTATCAGTACAGAGTACTTCCCTTTGGCCTATCATCTGCTCCCAGGGTGTTCACCAAGTGCCTGGCAGTGGTGGCGGCCTACATGAGGCTTAAGGGTCTTTTTGTGTTTCCGTACCTGGACGACTGGCTCATAAGGGGCCAATCTTCCCAGGAGGCCAACCAGGCCACTCTTCGCACTGTGGCTCTGCTTCAGCACTTGGGATTTGTCATCAACTTCGCAAAGTCCACTTTGCTCCCGTCCCAGAACTTAGAGTACATAGGGGCCAAACTAGACACTCTTCAAGCAAAGGCTTTTCTGCCTCTGGACAGGGCCCACAGGCTAATGGATCTGGCCGGCCAGTTTCGCAGCAATTCCCTGGTCTCTGCCAGGCAATTCCTGAGACTACTCAGCCATATGGCTTCCACGGTCCTTGTCACCCCCAATGCCCGCCTGCACATGCGACCTGCTCAGTGGAGCCTTCGCACTCAGTGGCATCAAGCCACAGGGGGCCTAGCGGACCCAGTGATGATCTCCGACCTCCTGGTCTCCTCTCTGCAATGGTGGCTTCATCTTCCGAATCTGGTGCTCGGAGTGGTTTTTCAATCCCCTCCGCATACTCTGGTGCTGACAACCGATGCCTCTCTTCTCGGTTGGGGAGCACATTGCCAAGGGACATGTACTCAGGGTCTCTGGACCCCTTGGGAGGCTACTCAACAGATAAACTTCCTGGAGCTACGGGCGATACGCCTAGCTCTGAGAGCCTTCTCCCACCTCGCCTCTCACCAGTCTGTACTGGTCCAGACGGACAATCAAGTTGCCATGTTCTATGTGAACAAACAAGGAGGCACAGGCTCCTTCCTTCTTTGTCAGGAGGCACAACGACTGTGCTCTTGGGCTGTCAATCACGGAATCCTTCTCAAGGCTGTCTACCTCCCAGGTCAGGAAAATTGCCTGGCAGACAGACTGAGCCAGATCCTGCAACCACACGAATGGAGATTGAACCCATTGGTGGTTCAGCAGGTCTTTCTCAAGTGGGGGCTCCCCACCATGGATCTTTTCGCCAGTCCTCTGAACCGGCAACTCCCGAGATTTTGCTCCAGACAACTGCATCCTCTCAGGGTAGCGGCGGATGCGTTTCTGATCTCGTGGTCCACAGGCCTACTGTATGCATTTCCTCCCACACCACTAGTGGCCAGGACGCTGTTCAAGGTCCTCAGGGACGGGGCTTCCTTGATTCTCATAGCCCCCAGGTGGCCGAGGCAACCGTGGTTCCCACTTCTGCTACAGCTGGCGGTGGACACACCTCTTCCTCTGGGGTTTCAACACGATCTCCTGTCTCAGGATCAGGGGACTCTCTTGCACCCCAACCTCCAGTCCCTTCATCTGATGGCCTGACTGCTGAAAGGGTAGTCCTAGCTCCCTTACTACTGCCTCGAGAGGTGGAAGATGTAGTCTTGGCCTCTCGGCGTCAATCCACCAGGAAATCCTACGCTCTTAAGTGGCGTAGATTCTCCATCTGGTGTGCTCAGCACAGTGAGAATCCTTTCTCGTGCTTGGTGGCGGTAGTGTTGCAATATTTGCTCTACCTCTCCAATCTGGGCCTTAAGTCTAACTCTGTCCGAGTTCACCTTAGTGCTCTCTCAGCACACCACTCGCCGGTGGACGGCAAGCCTCTTTCCAACCACCCTTTGGTGGCTCGTTTCCTCAGAGGCCTTCTTCTGCTTAAGCCTCCTTTGCGTCCACCGGCCCCTGAGTGGGATCTGAATGTGGTCTTACAGCGGCTTACTTGTCCGCCTTTTGAACCCATGGCTACCTGCCCTCTCCGTTTTCTCTCCTGGAAAACTTTATTTCTGGTAGCTCTCACCTCTGCTAGGCGAGTAAGTGAACTGCAGGCACTAGTGTCTGATCCTCCTTACACTAGGTTCTAACCGGAATAGGGTAGTCCTACGGACTCACCCTAAGTTTCTTCCTAAAGTTGTCTCCCCTTTTCACCTCAATCAGGAGGTGGTTCTTCCGACCTTCTTTCCCAGGCCGCATGCCAACCGGGCTGAGATGGTCTTGCATACCCTGGACTGTAGGAGGGTGTTATCCTTCTACCTTGACCGTACGCGGGAGCAATGGAAGGCTGTTCAGCTTTTCGTTTCTTTTGACCCCAATAAGTTGGGGCTCCCTGTCTGCAAGCGTACGTTGTCCATATGGGTCGCTGACTGTATCGCCTAGGCTTATGGGGCAGCCGGCCTCTCGTTGGAGGGTCGAGTCACGGCTCATCGTGTCAGGGCGAAGGCTGCGTCAGTGGCTCATCTCCGCTCTGTTCCATTGGCAGACATCTGCCGGGCCGCTACTTGGTCTTCAAGCCAGACTTTTGCAGCCCATTACTGCCTTGAGAGGGAGTCCCGCAGGGACAGTGCTTTCGGACAGGCAGTACTCCATAATCTCTTTGGGGTTTAGGCAACTCCTACCCTCTGGCCCTGCTGTTGGGCTACCGGTCGGGGGCCTTCTCAGAGAAGATTCCTTCCTTCTGTGCTGACGAGCTAGAGGGAGCTCTTTTTCCGCTTGGGGTCTCCGGTAGCCTTAAGCTGGGGAGTCCCATATGTGAGGACTGACTTCCTTCTTGGTCCCGGAGAAAGAGTAGTTACTCACCTGTAACAGGTGTTCTCCAGGAGCAGCAGGAATCAGTCCTCACAACCCTCCCTCCTCCCCTTGGAGTTGCAGTCATATGATTTTGTTTTTGCTAATTTTTTTGCTGTCTTTTAGCTATGTCATCAGACTGAGCAAGATGGCACCCTTGGGCGGGAAGGGGACCGCGCATGCGTGCTGCAATTCCCAAAGGCTTTCTTTGAAAGCTGGGGAAATGCTCCGCACGAGGACTCTGTCGGCGCCGACGTCACTCATATGTGAGGACTGATTCCTGCTGCTCCTGGAGAACACCTGTTACAGGTGAGTAACTACTCTAAATCCGCAATTTAGAACCACAAAAAAAAGAGAATCCTTATTTTTAAAATAATGCTTCAGGATCAAAGACTTTTCGCTTTCATTTATGAAAGTAGCCACCAAAGTAGCTCTTAAGGAAATATTGTCTTGGGAATCTTCTAGGAAAGCAATTAAACTAAGTTCAGGGTTAAGAACCAAAGCCACAACATTTTCACCAGACACAGATTCACAGGTAACCTTATCTGAAACATAATAAGTTTAGATATTAAGATACTATACGAGGTAGACAGCGACAAAACTAATTTGAAATATTTCCTTAAAAGAATCTCAGCAGACAGCATACTAGTAATGGGAAAATCTCAAAACCTCATATTCTTACTATGATTATTATTTTCTAAAGCTTCCAACTTATGGTGCAAAATTAAGCTTTCTTTGATTCCAGAGGCACCTACTGATTGCAAAGAGGCCCCCTGGTACTCCAAAATGGAGACCACCTTCTCCAGATTTTCCATATGAGCATCGACATACTTAAATTTGGAAACAGTCTCTCAGGGAAAGTCACATAATTGAGGAATAGTTGCAGTTAAGAGTCTTCAGTATGAGTTACCACACAGCAGACATCAGTTAAAGAAACTTGAGAATCCGAAATTAAAGAAGTGTTCCTCAATTTGGCATATAACTGATGTAAACCCCCCGCCAAGGGATTCTGCAACAGAACATCAATTGGAAAGCTTGTTTTCAAAGCTAATCCAGGTGGGGGAGCTGGAGTCCAATTGAGAGAGATCAAAGAGGCCCCCTCGTTTACAAAGGATACTTGTGTTACGCTCATCTCAAATTGATTACTTTTAGGTATAACATACTTGTCCATCGGACTTGGCAGAATGTTTTATAAATAGGTGAAGCTTAAAGAAACATTTCAACTTCAATGGCTCAGAGTGTAATTGAAAATAAAATACCTGTTGATCCAGAGTGTGAATGCCTTTTATTCCATATCTTACAAGATATGGGATAAAAGGCATTCACACTAGTTAAAAGTGTATGTCACTATATTTTAGTGATGTACACTCAGAAGGAGACCTTAAACAAGTACTTTATCTTCACTAGCTCCCAAAACTCACTAACTCGCAATACTCTGCAAGCGTATAATACTAAAATATAGTGCCATACACTTCCAACTACAAAAACAACTTGTAAGATATGGACTAAAAGGCTTTCACACTCCGAATCAGCAGGTAGTATTTCAATTTCAATAACACCCTGAGCCACTGAAATTGAAATGTCTCTCTAAGCTTCACCTATTCAAGCTGCTTTTGGGTGCTGCTTTAACAGACTTGGCACACTCATCTGGTACTTGCACACACTCCCTCCTGGTTTTCTGCTGGCCAAGGTGAGTCTTTTCTTATGTCGTCAGTGCATTATTTATATTTTTTGATTTATGTTTAGCAGAATCAGAACCTAAAAGGATAGTAAGTCCATAATTAATTTTTTTTTGTTAACAGAGCACATCATGCATCTCCAGAAGACAGCCAAATTATTCTGTATGTCTCTTTGCAACTTGCCCTTGTCAGACAGGTGAGTCTAGTAGTTTAGACGGAAGCCACGCACTTACTTTGTATTGAGGGCTCTATATTAGTCCTTTTCAGATCCCCTTTTTGATGATGTGACTGTACATTTCTACACGGAGTCCTCCCTACTCTGGCAGCCCTGAGTATAGATTATTTGGCAATGAACTGTGCTTCGGATTTTCTCCCTAGAAAAGAGAAGAGCAGACAAACTGATGTTTTATGCATTAAAACAGGAGGCTGTCAAAGTCGAGAGTAATAAATACAGACTTTGACAGCCTCCTGTTTTAATGCTGGTTTCTAGAGCCTGATTTCTTGTTTCTTAGCATGCCGTTCACTGAGGTTTTCTCTTCCTAATCTGCTCCTAACCTGTGCTTGCAGTAAAATAGTTTGAGCAAGCATGCTAATAACTTGAATAACCCATTCCTAATTATCAGGATATTGTAGAATAAATTCATAAAATAAGCTTGCGGTAGCGGTTTTCAAATTAGCTTTAAGCACACTAAAATATTGAGGTCTTTACACAGCACCTAATATAACTACAAGTACTTACTTAATATGTACTCGTGTCTTCAGTACATTATAAAAGAGGTATCACAGCACTTAGTCTACTGGTGGAAGTTGGCAGTGCTTCTATCCCTGGCTACTCCCACAGTGCTTATCACTAAGGCTCTTACTTCATAATCCTTGTGTATAAACATTCAACTGCTTGGCAAAACATTTACATAGATTAAAGTTTTGTATATAGTAGATCCAAGGAAATTATTTTGTGTTTAAATTATACCTTTTGCAGTGGCAAATATGATTTCAGAGCATTTGTGCCTACTGCTCTTGTCAAGATTGCTGAATCAGAGAGAGGTAGAATGAAGCAATGCAAATGGCGTATCCCACAGACCACATTTCCATTTAGCTGTCGCTAAGCCTTTTTTCTATTTGTGCCTTTGATACTGTAATGTGATTATAAATAACCACAGTTATTATGTGTTTGAAAATTTAGAAACAAGGCCAATCCATTTACACGGTGGTAGTGTAACTTGCTATCATATAAGAAAACCCAGGTTTGAGTTTTGAACGCAGTTCCTGCTTTGTGGACTGGAAAAAACTAAGAATGCTACAGAGGCAGCATTCACAGTCTTGGAAAAGGAGGAAAGGAGCCCTATTTATTATTTAACACCAGGATTTATTGACTGGCTTCAAGAAGGCATTTTTGTCTGGTTCTTGAGGGAGCCCAGGGCCTGTGCCACTCATTTAGAGGAGTAATGATGCTATAGTGATTTAGCAAAATAGGAAGGGGAGGGGCATTCGAATTGGGGAAAATGCCTGGATAGTCATAGATAAAGATCCAGGGCACCACAAATTCAGAGCCTTCATCATAAAGGACCATGAACAAGTTAGGTTTGGAATCCCTTGGAATTCTGGGGGAGGCGGGAGTAGGAGGCCAACATTAATAAATATTTAAATAAGGTTCATAGGCCTAGCCACAAAACAGGCAGTACATAACTTAGAGTAGCACCAAATAATGTAGAGCTAACAAGATATATCTTTTTAGATATAGTCAGATTTCCATTTTCACCAAAAAACAAAGTAGAGCTCAATACATTCAACAACCTCACCAGGTACCTAGAAAAAATAATTTAAAAAAAACGCAAGGCCAACAAGTTGTTGTGGAAGGGTAAGTTTATTACTCAGCCCTTAAAGATTGCACTAAATCACTGATTTCTGAAAAAATATGTAATCTTTATACATGTCTATGTATCATCTCTTGATGAAGATACTCAACTGTATACTCAAACAGTATGTTGCACATAAAAGATCTCCACACAAGCTCTGTTCTTATATTTTCTTATATCTTCATAACAGCAATAATAAACATCCTTACTGGGAGAAAAAAAAATATATATATAAATGCGGTACTTATCGCTGCTGATTCAAAGTTCCCATGATCTTGCCACGGCCCTTCAGTGTCAGCAGCCATGGCTTGTTACACCATGGTTCAAAGACATCAAATGTTGATATGATATCCCTTTTATGGAAACATAGAAATATGATGACAGAAAAAGACCACATGGCCTATCTAGTCTGTCCTTCCATATCAACAACTACAACAGTCCCCTTTTTACCTTTAGAGATCCTCTGTGTTTGTCCCATGCTTTTTTGAATTCAGTTACTGTCCTCATCTCTACCACCTCCACTGGGAGACTATTCCATGAATCCACTACTCTTTCCGTAAAGAAATATTTCCTCATATCACTCCTGAATCTATCTCCCTTCACCCTCATCCCATGTCCACTCGTAGCAGAACTTGCTTTCAATTGAAAGAGGCTCTCCCCCTGAACATTTATGCCACGGAGGTATTTAAACATCTCAATCATATCACCTCTATCCCAACTTTCCTCTAAGGTGTACATATAAAGATCCTTAAGTCTGTCCTCATATGCCTTATAATGAAGACCACTAATCATTTTAGTAGCCACCCTCTGCACCGACTCCATCCGGTTCACATTCTTTTGAAGGTGTGGTCTCCAGAATTGCACACTATACTCCAAATGAGGTCGCACCAAAGACTTATAGAGAGGCATTATCACCTCCTTTTTTTCTGCTAGCCATTCCTCTCTGTATGCACCCAAGCATCCTTCTAGCTTTTGTCGTGGCCTTTTCTACCTTTTTAGCTACTTAAAGATCATCAGACACAACCACGCCTAGGTCCCACTCTTCTTGAGTGGACAAAAGTACTTCACCTCCTATACTGTATTGCTCCCTTGGATTGCTGCAGCCCAAATGCATGAATGGCGACATCCCTGTAAAAATGAATCGTAGAGTGAGGAGATACAATGAAGAGATTTTGCTCCGATGAGCGAAGGGACCAGGAAGCAACATAAGACACTAAAGCAGACGAAAGTCCAGTGTAATAAACCTGATGCACTATTAGGAGAAACTTGAAACAAAGACTATAACAAACCGGTAACGATTGTTCAGTATACACAAATAGTTACGTGGTCCAATTTCTGAGCTCCATAAAGGAGCCTAACTGCAATTTTTGAGCCAACTGAAGCTGTCAAATAAGTTTCTGAGGTAACCCATAATACAGAGAGTTGCAGTAATCTATTTGTAGAACTAACAAAGGCAGAATCAAAGTGCACAGAGAGGAGCAATCCAAAAGAGAGTGAATTGAACGTAAATGAAACAAAAGAGAGAATACTTTACAAACAGCCCTCAGAACCTGTGGTACAAAAGTGAGCTCCCTATCAAGGAAAACACAAAGGACCTTAATAGAGCCTTAGCACAAGAAAAGTCCCAGAGACGAAAGGAACCAAAGAGGAATCCAGAGCAGCAGCAGACTTTGAAAAAGGTAGAACTTCAAATTTCTTAACATTTGGTTTAAGGGTGTTAGAGTGAAGTCAAGTGGCTATAGTATCCAGCTTTAAAGAAACTTCCGTAATGAGTTGTGAATGAGAAGTAAAAGGAATGAGAGGCTGGATATCATCAGCATAAATTTTAAAAAAGTAAAGCCAAGAGAATCCAACAGGTAAGCCAACAGAGCAAGAGTAGTGGGCCCAATATCGAGTCCTATGGTACCCCCACAAACAGAGGAGAGAGACAGGGAGGTAACCCCCTGCAAATAGGAAAAGTTTGAGTTGAAAGATAAAATGGAGCCAAGCATGAACCATTCCAGAAATAGCAAAAGATGTCAATCAGTCGGAGAATGGAATGATTAACTAATTCAAAAGCGGAGCCAGAAAGGGGAACAAAACATCTCTACCAGAATCAAACTGAAGGTGGACATAGCGCACCAAGGCAAGAAGTGGGGGGTTTTCAGCGTAATTATGGGCTCGAAAGTCAGTCTTTCTGTTGTGCAAAACACCCAAAGATTCAGGAAATGAAGGAGGGGATATTCAAAGTTATTTACATAGTTTTCAGACTTGCAAACCGAGGAAATGCCAGTTAGCAGGATATTCAGTGGCACTGGCACGGTTAGTGCAGCTAGATATTTGTGGGTGCCCCTGCTACACATCCCGATGCTACATGGTTAGCAGTGGGGCATGCCAAGGTGGAGCAGAGGCTAGCAATCCATGGGTAAAGTTAGGCATCACAAATGCTGGCGTAACTTTACTCACAGAAGCTAACTGGGCAGCAGCTTAATATCGCCACTGCCTGGTTAGCTTCCGGGTTCTGCAACTACCCCAGATATTCAATGCCAATGACCAATTCCTGAGTGGTCCTCCAGTTTAGTCCTCCACATCCGGGTAGTGCACCTCTTCCTGCAGCCAGGAGACTGGACCAATCAAATTCTTTAGACCATGGAATGTATGCTGCTGGAGCTCCCATCAGGCCCCCAGTGTGTCCAGTCTCCTTGCAGCAGGAGGACGTGTGAGCCTGGTTCTGGGCTCACTTAGGACCTTTCTTAGCAACGCTAGCTACATTTCTTTTATTTTGGGGGGTCTTTTGTTTTACTACTTTCTATTTCTTTTGTTTTATGTCTGTACCGCTTTAAAAAAAAAAAAGTGCCTTTGCAGAGCTGAGCCGTACTGCCCTTCCTTCCCCTTTGTGGCGTTTACTGAGGCAGCATTTTTCGATCGATCCCCCTAGACAGTACGGGGGACAGATCGGAATATCACAGCAGCTCCTTTCTCTCCCGTACCTGCGGGTGCTGGCTGCGGAGCTTAAAATTCTGACGGCGAACTTCACAGCTGTGGGCTCAGTTTCCCGACGGTCTTTGACTGCCGGGTTGTCAATTCAGCACCGCTCAGGCTCGAGCGGTTTCGCTGTTTCTATAAGTTTTCCTTTGTGCTGGGGTAAGTGCCTCCCTTTCCCGAATATCCCCGCAGTTTTTCTTTTGTTTTTCACCGCGTTGTTCAGTTTTTAGTTTTGGCGCCCTTTTTTTTCTTCGTTTCGCCGATCGCGGCGGCCATTTTCGGCTTCCTTTTTTTTTTAAGGTCCTGGGAGCACAGTAGCCTGCGGGTCTCTAGCTTTTGGGGTTTTTAGCGTTTTTTGACACAGTGTCTCTCTTTTTACTTCTTGGCCCTTCTTTGACTCGAAGTTTAAAAAAAAAAAAAGAAAGGGGGGGAGGATTTCTAGTTTTGGTGTCGGGGGCCTTTGTGTTTCTTGTCACTGCAGTTTTGATTCACCGGAGGTCTTAGTTCACAGTTATGGCGTCGAGACCGCAATGCGTGATCTGCGGGTCTCGTAAGAGCATAGCTGCAGAGTCAGGTGTTTGCAAGGGCTGTGCTGCGGTGGCCTTTCACGCAGAACAGCACATGGAAGGCCCGGCGCTGCCAGATCCTGTAGTCCCTTTTTCGGCTGCTGAGGGGACTCCTTCTCCGGGTACTCTCATGTCCCCAGATCATGGCTCTTCGAAGGGGCTGGGTTCTGCGCTGCCGGCAGAAGGGGCAGAGTCTTCTGCTTTGGCAGATTTTTCCCCAGATTTCGTGTTGATTATGCATCAGGCTTTCCAACTGGGGCGTTTAGGTAAGTTTCCAGAAACATTCTCCGCTTCCTTGCCTCTACCGCTATCTTCAGCAGAGGGTCCGGTCGGCTGGTACCCAGACCACCTAAAAGATTGCGGTCTCTGGATTTAGAACCGGACGATTTGCAGTGGCAAGAGTCTGAAGCGGCAGTTGATCCAGAGGACATGCTTGACGACTTAGAGGAAGGAGAAATTCCTGAGCCTGAGGATCAGGCTTGGATTATTCGAGTGTTCCGAAAGGAAGAGTTGCTCCCCTTGATTACAGAAGCCCTGAAAACTCTCAATCTCGCCTCTGCGCAGCCTGTGGAAGAGAAAGCGTTAGAGGATCCTCTCATTCAGGTGGTTCGACAATCTCAGGTGGTGTTTCCGGTGCATAAAGTGATGGATCAAATGATTCAAACTGAGTGGGATCAGCCTGAGTCAGGTTTGAAAGGTATTCGGACGATGAACCGTCTGTATCCATTAGCGGACAAGGACAAGTTCAAGTCTCCTCGGGTAGACGCGGCGGTGTCGGCAGTAACCAAGAAGACCACAATCCCGGTTGAAGGGAGTGCCGCCTTAAAAGATACTCAGGACAGGAAAGTGGACAGTCTTTTGAAACAGGCGTTTGAGACCAATGCTTTGTCGTTGCAAGCATCTATATGCGGGGCGTGGATAGCTAGAGCTTGTTTACACTGGGCTCAGCATTTGCGTCAGAATTCCCTTCTCGATCAGCAAGCCTTACTCGAAGTGATGCGTTTGGAGTCTGGATCGGCTTATTTAGCTGACGTCCATTATGATTTGATCAGAACCTTAGCCAACAGTATGGCTTCTCTGGTAGCGGCGCGGAGATCCATCTGGCTGCGAAATTGGGCAGCTGACGGGTCCTCCAAATCTCGTCTCAGCAAGCTGCCGTTCAAGGGGATGATCTAGATAAGTTGGTGAAAGACCTTGGGGAGTCTAAAGGTGGAAGACTACCGGAGGATAAACCTCGGGTAGGTAGAGGGTTGCCAGCTTCTCGGGTTCAATTCAGGGACTTTAGAAGGTTCCGATCTTCCCGCCTTTGGAGTTCTCAGAGGGGCAGGTTCGGATCACGATCACATAATTTTCGAGGTTTCCGAGGAGCGGGCCGAGGCTTTTCAGCTACAGCCTCCTCTTCCTCCTCTTCATTTAATCGCAAACCACAATGAAGTGAGGCGTGCCCTGGAGGGACATCAAGTCATCGGAGGTCGTCTTCGGGACTTTTTTCCTTCTTGGGTCCAAATAACAGATCAGTGGTGCTGGAGATAGTCAGAGAGGGTTATGCACTGGAGTTTGCCTTTCCGCCCCGAGACTCCTTCGTTCTATCGCCCAGTAGGGGTCAGTTAAAGGAACTGGCCATTCACTCTACGTTGGACCGGCTTCTAGACTTGGGGGCGGTTATTCCTGTTCCAGAGCCCGAGCGTGGGGTAGGTCGTTACTCCATTTATTTCGTGGTGCCAAAGAAAGACGGGTCTCTCCGTCCTATCTTAGATCTCAAGGGGGTGAATCGTTGTCTCCGAGTGCCGCACTTTCGGATGGAAACTCTGAAGTACGTCATAGTGGCAGTGCGACAAGGGGAGTTTTTAACTTCATTGGACCTGGCAGAGGCCTATCTACATATTCCTATCAGGCTGGTTCATCAGAAGTTTCTTCGGTTCGCTTTCCCTTGGGGACACTACCAGTTTCAAGCGTTACCGTTTGGCCTTGCAACAGCACCTCGCATCTTCACCAAAGTAATGGTGGTGGTGGCGGCGGCGCTGCGAAAGGACGGTATTCTGGTCCACCCTTATCTCGACGACTGGTTGATTCGAGCGAAGTCCGAGAAGGAGAGCTTGCAGGCGACGGCCAGGGTCGTACACTTTTTGCAGAGCTTAGGATGGGTGGTCAATGCGAAGAGTCATTTGGAGCCTTCTCAGATGCTCGAATATCTAGGGGTCTGTTTCGACACAAAAAGAGGTTTGGTATCCTTACCGAGTCGCCGCGCACAAGCCTTACGACGTCTAGTTCGGACCTTCTTGGCGATCCCCGCTCCGTCGGCATGGTGGTATCTTCGCCTGCTGGGTACCATGGCGGCTACTCTAGATGTAGTTCCTTGGGCCAGGTTTCATATGCGTCCGCTACAGAGAGCCCTCTTGCGTCGATGGTCGAATCAGACCGACTCGCTAAGTCGCAGGTTACCTTGCCCGAGACGGGTGCGTCGGGCGTTGCAGTGGTGGCTTTGCCCACGGTCCCTTCAAGCGGGACTGCCTTTGGAACAGCCGACTTGGTTACCTGTCATAACAGATGCGAGTCTAGCGGGCTGGGGAGCCCACTGTCAGGGTCATTACACTCAGGGAACTTGGCGCAAGAGTTTAAGTGGTCGATCTGCCGGCTCGAGTTGCGCGCAGTGGGGCTAGTGCTGCGAGCCTTCGAGTCGATGGTGTTAAATCGGGCGGTGAGAGTTCTGTCAGACAATGCGGCTACAGTGGCGTACATCAATCGACAGGGCGGCACAGGAAGCGTAGCCATGGAGGAGGAGGTGCAGGAGCTCTTTGAGTGGGTGGAAATACGCCTTCTGGCCATTTCGGCTGCACATATCGCCGGAAAAGACAATGTCATGGCAGATTTTCTCAGCAGAGTCCAGGTGGACGCTGGAGAATGGGAGTTGCATCCGCAGATTTATGCGCAAATGGTTTGCCGGTGGGGACCTCTGATCATGGATCTCATGGCGACCTTCCAGTCGGCAAAGACGGGTCGGTTTTTCAGCAGGCGGAGAGAACGCATGTCCGAAGGAATCGACGCCCTCATCCAACCGTGGCCCGAGTCCGGTCTCCTGTATGTGTTTCCACCGTGGGCGTTGATCGGCAGAGTGATCCAACGCATCGAAGCGCACCACGGAAGGGTTCTATTGGTGGCTCCAGACTGGCCCAGGCGTCCTTGGTATGCCGACCTGGTGCGGCTTCTCGACGGGGCGCCATGGAAGCTTCCTCTTCTTGGGGACCTACTAGTTCAGGGTCCCCTGAGCATGCCTCAGGTGGATCAGTTCTCGCTTACGGTTTGGTCATTGAAAGGGCTCGGTTGAAAAAGAAGGGCTATTCACCATCAGTTATTGCCATGCTTCTTCGAGCCAGGAAGTCTTCTACTTCGCTTACGTATGTCCGCATTTGGTGCATTTTTGAGGATTGGTGTTCGACGCATAATATTCGGGCAGCGACGGCTTCAGTGGCCGTGGTTCTCAGTTTCTTACAAGACGGATTTGACAAGGGTCTGGCCGCTAGCTCCCTAAAGGTTCAGTTGGCTCTCGCGTGTTATCGCGGTAAGATAAACAATCTCTCTCTAACAGCGCATGCGGATGTGCAGCGTTTTCTTAAGGCCGTGTTTAGGCTGCGTCCTTCGTGCAGAGTGACTATTCCTCCTTGGGATTTGAATTTGGTTTTGCAAGCCTTGGTTCGGAAACCCTTTGAGCCGCTGTGCCAAGCATCAGTTAAGGACTTAACCCTGAAAACGGTCTTTCTTGTAGCCATTTGTTCGGTGCGGCGAATTTCGGAGCTCCAGGCGTTATCTTGTAGGGCTCCTTTCTTGTTGTTTTCTAGAGATAAAGTGGTTCTTCGACCGGTACCCTCCTTCCTTCCGAAGGTGGATTCTCCGTTTCATTTAAATCAGTCCATTGTTCTACCGGTTTTCAATGCAAACCAGTCCGCGGGTGCCGACGTCAGCCTCCACCGGTTGGATGTGAGTAGAGTTTTGCGTCAGTATCTGAGGGTTTCAGAGGTTTTCCGTAAGTCGGAATGCTTGTTTGTCCTTTTCGGTGGCGTTCGGAAGGGGGAAACGGCGGCGAAGTCCTCCATTTCCCGCTGGATTAAGGAAGCCATCGCCTCTGCATATATGTTGCACGGTCGGCCTGTGCCGTTGGGTTTACGAGCCCATTCTAACAGAGTGCAAGCGGCTTCTTGGGCGGAGTACAGTCTGGTTCCGCCAGTGGATATTTGCAAAGCGGCTACTTGGTCTTCACTCCATGCCTTTAGTAGACATTACCGGTTAGATGTACAGGCGTCTCGGGATTCTTGTTTCAGTTCGGCGGTACTGCGCGCTGGTTGGCAAGGTCCCCCCCGTTGATTACTGCTCTGTTACATCCCGGATGTGGAGGACTAAACTGGAGGACCGCTCAGGAAATAGAAATTACACTTACCTGGTAATTGTAGTTCCTGGAGGGTCCAGTTTAGTCCTCCGTCCCGCCCAAGAGTCTAAGAAGTGTCTTTTATCTGTCTGGCGCGCTACCTCTGTGGGACAAGGATTCGGGAAAGTGACGTACTTCCACTCCTCATGCTGCAGATACTTTCGATATCTTTTATTCGGTAAGTCCTTTTTTTCCTTATCTGTGCTGCAGTGTCTCAGTTGCTTCAGGTAAAGGGGGCGGAAGCAAGGTACAATGTTCTGACTCTCTCGTTTGGGGAGGGGGTCAAGTGGTGGTCGGGGACATAAGCCAGTTTATAGTTACATTTTTTGTTGCTTACGTGTTGCTTCTTTGAGTCTGCTTTGTTAATAGTTCACTGGGGGCCTGATGGGAGCTCCAGCAGCATACATTCCATGGTCTAAAGAATTTGATTGGTCCAGATTGTGAAATATTGCAAGAGGATCTTGATAAATTGGAAGACTGGGCATCAAAATGGCAGATGAAATTTAATGTGGACAAGTGCAAGGTTATGCACCTAGGGAAGAACAACCCAAACTATGGTTACACGATGCAAGGTTCCACATTAGGAACCAACACCCAGGAAAAAGATTTAGGCGTCATTGTGGATACCATGTTAAAACCCTCGGCCCAGTGTGCAGCGGCGGCCAAGAGAGCAAATAGAATGCTAGGTATGATAAGGAAAGGAATGGAAAATAAAACAAAAGATATTATAATGCCTCTATATCGTTCCATGGTGAGACCGCACCTTGAATATTGTGTGCAATTCTGGTCGCCGTATCTTAAAAAGGATATAGCTATTTTAGAAAAGGTTCAGAGAAGAGCCACCAAAATGGTAAAGGGGATGGAAGGATACTCCTATGAAGAAAGGCTAAAAGGTTAGGGCTCTTTAACCTGGAAAAGAGACGGCTGAGGGGAGATATGATAGAAGTCTATAAATTAATGAACGGAGTGGAACGGGTAAACGTAGATCGATTGTTTACGTTATCAGAATATAGAAAGACTAGGGGACATGCAATGAAGCTACAGGGTAAACTATTTAAGACTAATAAAAGAAAATATTTTTTCACTCAACATGTAATCAAACTCTGGAATTTGTTACCGGAGGATGTAGTAAAGGCTGTTAGTGTAGCTGGGTTTTAAAAAAGGTTTGGACAAGTTCCTGGAGGAAAGGTCCATAAACCATTATTAAGAAGTGACCGAAGATATCAATGCTTGACCCAGTACAAGCATTGTGGAACTTGTGTCTCTTGGGGAAACTGCTAGGTACATATGACCTAGATTGGCCACTGTTGGAAACAGAATACTGGGCTTGATGTACCTTGGTCTGACCCAGTATGGCATATCTTATGTTCTTATGTCCTGATATGTTGCTGCAGAGCAGCTTTTCAGAATATACTGCCGATTCACACGGGCTCCTGGTGATGCTGCAGTCAGCCCTACGGTCCAGGTACTGGCCAGGCATAACATATTTGCTCTGCATTTCTTAGCCAAACATGAATTTGCGCCATACTACTTCACATACCATCCCTACATCTACATTCCCATCTTTCCGAACACTGGAATTAGTTGGGAAGCCTAGAATAGCCCCTTTAGCACAAACAGCAAATATCAGCATAGCCAGAATAAAGACTATTGCAGTGCTTTATATTTCTGTGGGGGTGCTTTTTATTGTTCCCTAACCTTACAAATGTCACTCACCTGTGCATTCTATTCTTTACAACTGCATCTTGTGTCCTTCGAGACAGCAGACACATCAGTTATTCTTTATTCGCAAGACTTGATATACCACCCTTGCCGAAGCGTCAGGGTAGTGTACAACAAAACAAAATGGCTGCGGAAAAGCATCAGAAAAGGAAAAAGAACGCTAATAGCAGACAGGAAAGGAAAGAAAAAAAAGGAGGTGTCGTAGAATGGGATAGAGGGGGGACAGGTAAGGAGGCCTGGGTGACGAGCCGGGGGGAAATAATTGCTAACTGAATGGAAGGAGCATTAACAGATTAATGGCGACGGAGTGCTCTACGGGGGAGGGTCGGACAGGGGAAGGCCAGAGCCATCAGCGGGCGGGGGAGGATCAAATACCTGACAAGAAGAGATGTGTCTTGAGAAGTGTTTTAAAGCGTGGAAAGGATGATTCAATACGGAGGGAGTGCGGAAGCGAGTTCCATAGGGCAGGGCTGAGGAAGAAAAACATGGAGTGTCGGGTGAGCTCAAGATGGGCCTGGGAGGGAGAAGGAAGAAAGACGGTTACCGTGTGCAGAGCGCAGAAGACGTGGGACAGGTTGGAGGTAGATAGTATCGGCCAGGTATTGTGGGGTACTAGTGTGTAAGACTATGGGTGATAGTGAGAAGTTTATAGACAAAGCGAACTTTGATCGGAAGCCGGTGTAGAGAGAAAAGAGAGGGAGTGATATGGGTGGTAACTGGGGAAGATGTGATCAAGCGGGCGGCGGAATTCTGGACTAGCTGGAGACGACGTAGTTGGTGGCAGGGGAGACCAGCAAAGATAGAGTTACAATAATCCAAACGGGTGATCACAAGAGACATGACAAGGGTAGTGACAGCAGGAGGAGAAAGAAAAGGCCGGATGGATCTAATTCTACGGAGATGGAAGAAGCAGGAACGCACCACAGAGGAAATATGTTGATGGAAAAAGAGAGAGGATTCCAGGGTGACTCCCAAATAGCGGAGGGTAGAGACAAGAGGAATGGGGTGAGCAGACATGGTGGGGGATAGATCAGGAGGGGAGTTACGAAAGGAGAACCAGATAGCGGAGGACTTTGACGGATTAACATGAAGAAAATTTTGCGAGAACCAGGAGGCAATGAGGTCAAGGCAATCGTTAAGTGGAGAGAGATTAAGTGCAGAAGCAGAGGTGTGGTAGACCAGAAGGATGTCGTCGGCATAGATGTAGGCAGAGATTCCGGTTCAATACAGACGTGTCACAGCCATTCATCTATGTGGGACGTGTTGAAGTTCAGAGCAGATATTTTTTCTAACTGCTGACCTTATTCCACGTTGTCGCTGGTATAACATAGGCATCTGTGGGAAACACTCAGGACATACACATGCCTTTCCTGAATACACTTTCCATGCCCCCATTCCACCCACATTCTAAGTTCTCTGTTTTCACGCTGTGTACATGCAGGGTTGCTTGGTTTAGAATACGGGTCTAGACGTTTTTGCGAGGAAAACGTCTATCCCGCTCATCCAGGTGACCTATTTGTGTTTCGGAATGACCTCCCCATAGAGGACTATTTACAAAGGAGTGCTAAGGTTTTGTACTTTAGCACGAGAAGGGAAATGGATCCATGCTTTTGGGGGTGTGCCCAGCAAGTTCCCCAGCAGTTACAAGGCTGAGAAGCACCTCAGCACACTAAGAGTGCATTTGCAAATAATGCAGGTACACTTAACACTATTCACTGAGCTGACTTTAAGTGCGCCTGCACTAAAGAGTATGCTTATTAAAGTGTGGTAATGATTAGTGTGTGGTTTGCTGCACGTTAATTGTGTTCTGCCGCTACTGCATTGCAGTATGGCAAAAATCCTCTGCTAACTGCTTAATGAGCTATGGAGTAGTAACTGGGTGGGTTAGCGGCAGTGCATAGGAATTGATGGCACATCACAGCTAGCACAGGCATCACTAGTGTGCGCTAATTATAACTGCTGCCATTACCACAGGTGCACTTACCACCCCTCAATGGGTGAAAGTAAGAGCACTAGCATTACGTGCGATTGACGTTTAGTGCAGTGAGATGCGTCTCCACATGGTAACTGCAGAGGGACAGGCCAGGCATGCCCCCAAAAGCTAACGTGAAGCTACTTCATCTCCCACACTACATTTTGAGGCTTACTGTGAACGAACAGTGCATTTTAGTAAACATGCTTCAAACTGCAACATTGACAAATAGTGCACATTACCAACTATTGTTATGGGTTGTATTATTTGATTTTTTGTTTTAATTTGTTTGTGCTTTGGCTTTGTATCTGATTGCTGCTCTGCCTGTTTCATTTCAGTTTTTCTCCTGTTTTGTCTGCCTTGTTCTCAGCCAGTGGCGAATGTGGTGATCATAGCCTCTCCCACTGACCTGACCCCCAGGTGATATTTCTGGGAATGTATTATCTAATTATGGACAGTTTCAGTGGCGCATACCGAAGGAGCTCGCTTAAGGAGTATGACATGCTTCTTAATGTGCTTCTCTGTGCACCCCCTGTGTGCTTCTTTTCTGTCTTTGTTTTTTTTGGATTGGCTTATCTTGGCTTTTGGTTTCTGCTATGCCACCATTCTTATCCATACTAGTTCAAGTTGGCCATCGTTCTGGATCTCCATTAAATTGGAATAGTAAATGCTGTGTAGGTCCTTCAGCTTTGATTTATCCACCTTCTGTTCCTTTTGACTCTGTGTAATTTTGGAAGCCACTCTATTTTAGGGCTTCTGAATGTTTGGGCTTTACACAAGACTTTTGGTTATGGAGATTTTGTGCAATGAGAACCTTGACTGAAACATGGTGAACAGTATTTGAATGCTGCTTGCCCTTTGGACTATTGCTCCTTTTCTAACGATCAGCAGCAGCGTCAGGACAGAGGTGTTGCTATATTGTTGCACGATTCCCTTTTTGTGTCTGCAGTTAGTTTGTCTACATCTTCCTATGAGGGCTTGTGTTTGCGGCTTTCTGATGCTTTTTCCCTTAATCTTATGTTGATTTATTGATTTATCAACCTTCCCCAGTAACCTTCAGTCTTTACAAGTGCTTTATACTGATATCTATGCATATTTTGGAATCTTTTTTGCCTATTCATAAGAACATAAGATATGCCATACTGGATCAGACCAAGGGTCCATCAAGCTCAGTATCTTGTTTCGAACAATGGCTTTCCAGGATTTAAGTACATGTCGGGTTTCCAAAGGTATACACATTCGATACTGCTTGTCCCAGGAATAAGCAGTGGATTTCCCCAGTCCGCTTTAATAATGGTTTATGGACTTTTCCTTAAGAAACTCGTCCAAACTTGTTTTATCCCAGCTACACTAACAGCTTTTACTACATCCTCCGGTAATGAATTTCAGAGTTTGATTACATGCTGAGTGAAAAAATATTTTCTCCGATTAGTCTTAAATGTGCCACATAGTAGCTTCATTGCATGTCCCCTAGTTGTTCTACTTTTTGATGGAGTACACAACCAATCTCCATTTATCTGTTCCATTCCATTCATTATTTTATAGACCTCTATCATATCTTCTCTCAGCCGTGTTTTCAAGTTGAAGAGCCCTAACCTTTTAAGCCTTTCCTCAAAAGCTAGAAGGATGCTTGGGTGCATACAGAGAGGAATGGCTAGCAGAAAAAAGGAAGTGATAGTGCCTCTGTATAAGTCTTTGGTGCGACCTCATTTGGAGTATAGTGTGCAATTCTGGAGACCGCACCTTCAAAAGGATATAAGCAGGATGGAGTCAGTACAGAGGGTGGCTACTAAAATGGTTAGTGGTCTTCATTATAAAGCATATGAGGACAGACTTAAGGATCTTAATATGTACATCTTAGAGGAAAAGCGGGATAGAGGTGATCTGATTGAGATGTTTAAATACCTCCGTGGCATAAATGTATAGGGGGAGAACCTCTTTCAATTGAAAGCAAGTTCTGCTATGAGGGGACATGGTATGAGGGTGAAGGGGGATAGATTCAGGAGTGATATGCAGAAATATTTCTTTACGGAAAGAGTGGTGGATCCGTGGAATAGTCTCCCAGTGGAGGTGGTAGAGATGAGGACAGTATCTGAATTCAAAAAAAACATGGGACAAACACAGAGGATCTCTAAGGGAAAAAGGGGACTGTTGTAGTTGTTGATATGGAAGGACAGACTAGATAGGCCATATAGTCTTTTTCTGTTGTCATATTTCTATGTTTTTAAGATGTGACCAGAATTGCATACAAAATTCAAAATGCAGACACACTATGGAGCGATATAGAGGTATTATAATATGCTTAGTTTTATTTTCTATTCTTGTCCTTATGATTCCTAGCATTCTATTTGCTTTCTTGGCTATGGCTGCACACTGGGCAGAGGGTTTCAATGTACTATCCATGATGACACCCAGATCCTTTTCCTGAGTAGTGATTCCTAATGTGGAAACTTGCATTGTGTAACTGTAGTTTGGGTTGTTCTTCCCTAAGTGCATACCTTTGCAGTGTCCACATTAAATTGCTTAAATGCTGCTTCTCCCATGGGTAAGCAGTGGATTTTCCCGGCCCTCTTTAATAATGGCTTATGGATATTTCCTCCAGGAACTTGTCTATACCTATTTTAAATCCAGCTACACTAACAACTTTTACTACCATCCTCTGGTAATGAATTCCAGAGTTTGATTACACATTGAGTGAAAAAATATTTTCTCTGATTAGTCTTAAATGGATGACTTAATATTCATGCTTCTGATCCTACTTGTCCTCTTATTCAGGATGTTCTTCAATATTTGGACACCGTTCAAAATTGGTTTAGCGCACAGATCGTTCTACTCATTCAGCAATTCAGGTTTTGGACCTTTTGATATTGCCTGATGCTATTTCTTCTAGTGTGAGTGGATCTAAAGGTGACCTGATATCTGTGGATTGACCATTTGTTACTTTCTTTTACTTGCTTGATGCCTATTTTTGCTTTTCATCTTCCTCCTTCTTATCCTCTGAGGATCTGTAAGCTTCAAGCTCTTGACAGTGATCAACTTCTTTCTCATTGTGCTATGTTTGTCATCATTTTCTGATGTTGCACTTGAAACAGGCAGGGGGACCTGGGATTCTACTCTTCGTGCAGCATAAGATCAGCTGACACCAGAAGTGGTCCGCTTTCCTCATATGCGACAATCTCATCCCTGGTATCACTTAGGATTAGGTATCTGGAAAATTCATTGCATCAGACTGAACACCATTGGCGATGTCAACCTTCTGCGTCTACTGAGCTGGTTTATCACAAAAAATCTAAGTCTGCTATTCCTGAGGCTAAATGGCAATGCATGTCTTTGTTGTCGGGCAAGGACACAACACAGTCTAGCCTTTTGCGGTTGGTTGATCGCCTTAGTTCAGTCTCTGGTCAGGTTGATTCTCAGATGGCTCATGGTTTCTTGTATAAGGTCGAGGACTTGCAGTCCTCTTTTTTTGGCTTCACCTTTTCCCGATGTGGGACACTCCCCTGGATTGTGTCCTTCTGCAGAGTCTCCTTTTGCAACTTTTAAATTCCAAAAGTTGTGCCGAATTATTGAAAGTTGTTAGTGCCATGAAATCATCTTCATCCCTTCACGATCCCTTGCCTGTTCCTCTTTTGAAAAAAGGTTATTAAGTTTCTTATTTCTTTTTTTCATTCCATGATTGCTTCTAGTTTGACCCAAGGGCTTGTTCCATCTGCATAAATACATGCTGTTGTTTTTCCCAAGCTTAAGGATTCTATGTTAGATTTATCACTTTTTTCTAGTTATTGTCCTATTTCAACCCTTCCCTTTGTTGCCAAAGTTGTTGAAAAAGTTGTGGCAAAGCAATTTACTTTGGGAGAATATTCAGTGACAGTGGCTAGTACTTGCGAAGCACACAGCCATCACCACTGAAAACTAACCCTGGATATTCAATGCTGGGGCCATATATAGAAATTACACTTACCTGGTAATTGTAGTTCCTGGAGGGTCCAGTTTAGTCCTCCACATCCACCTCTTCCTGCAGCCAGGAGACTGGACCAATCAAATTCTTTAGACCATGGAATGTATGCTGCTGGAGCTCCCATCAGGCCCCCAGTGAACTATTAACAAAGCAGACTCAAAGAAGCAACACGTAACGTAAACAATCGATCTACGTTTACCCGTTCCACTCCGTTCATTAATTTATAGACCTCTATCATATCTCCCCTCAGCCGTCTCTTTTCCGTGTTGAAGAGCCCTAACCTTTTTAGCCCCTCTTCATAGGAGTCCTTTACCATTTTGGTGGCTATTCTGTACCTTTTTTAAGAAAGCTATATCTTTTTTAAGATACAGTGACCAGAATTGCACACAATATTCAAGGTGCGGTCGCACCATTGCACGATACAGAGGTATTATAATATCATTTATTTTCCATTCCTTTTCTTATGATACCTAGCATTCTATTTGCTCTCTTGGCCGCCACTGCACACTGGGCCAAGGGTTTTAACATGTTACCCACGATGACGGTGAAGAGGAAAGTCTTTAGCCTAGACCCATACTAATGGGAAAAGGCACACATTACATAATTCAAGAAATATAATTATACATTCAAGCCCACATCAAAGGGGAACCAGAAAAACCTATAACTATCCTCAATACTCCTCTAAAGGAAAAAAAGAGGACTTTTGTAGTAGTTGATATGGAAAGGCAGACAAGATAGGCCATGTGGTCTTTTGCCACATCATGTTTTTATGTTTCAAATACTCTTTTAATCAGTCATTACAGAGAAATAATATAGAGGATAAAGAAAATCCAGCTAAATTACATTACTTGCCCTGTAGGAAGGTCTCTAGCTGGGTTGACTAAAAAAAACAACCATACTGTATGCTTTGATAAACAATTTTACATTTGCAAGGGAATTTGAGGAAGAAGGTTGCTCCCAGCACCAGAACAGCTGGTTTTAATGCCAGGAACGTCCTTCTCAATTCTGTAACTTTCGAAATGTCTGGAAAGATTTATTTTTTGGCCTCAAAAAGAGTGAGTTTTCTTCTGAAAAAACAAACGCAGTACGTTATTACAATCAGTAAGGGAAACAATTAGTGTGGCACTAGAGGGGATATTATCAACTCAACGTTTAAAAGAAAAAAACAGACAGGTTTAGAATATCTATAGGAGAAAGCTGATTCAAACCCAGACCTTCTGAATCGGGACTCACCTTCCCCTTAGGAAGGTAAGATGAGATATTATCAAAAGGTTCTTCAAACTCACGCCACTGGACAGGAACGGAACACAGTATAGCAGTGCACGCTGCCCTGTGGCACTACCTGCCACTATTCGGCAGCCTTGTGAGTCAATGTGCTAAGTTGTCTAGTGCTGCCTTGCTGCTGAGTGGACATGGGACCTTGCTGTACTTCTTTGTTTACCATATATTTCATGACTTTCTTGCTGCCAGAAATGAATGAGAAACTCAAGCAATGTGCGTGCATCAAATTCTGTGTTAAAATTAGTAAAGACATGTTGGAAACACAGCAATTGCTTCAGCAGGCATTTGGTGAACATGCTTTAGGCAAAACATAAATCTGTGAGTGGTATGGACGACCGTGAACGTCAGGACAACCTTCAACAAGCAGAACCTTCAAAAATGTCATGAAAGTTCACAAATTAATTCATGAAGATTGTCAGAGAACCATTCCAGACATTGCTGAAACACTTGGAATCAGTTATGGCTCAGTTCAGGCAATTCTAACTGAAGACTTGAACATGCTTCAAATTGCCACCAAATTCATGCCGCACCCCCTGACAGCTGATCAAAAAGAATGACAAATGCGGATCTGCCAAGAGCTCAAGGACACTGTGAATGCTGAACATGACTTTTTGAAAACATATCATTACTGGGGATAAAAGCTGGGTTTGTCATTATGACTAAACAGTCCTCACAATGGAAAAGTCCATTGTCACCACACCCCAAGAAAGTGTGGCAAGTGAGGAGCAATGTGAAGTCGATGTTGATTGTTTTTATCCACCACAAATGACTACTTCTGCAGGAATTCATTCCTCAAGGACAAACAGTCAATGAAGACTACTACATTGGCATGCTGTAGCATCTGTAGGACCGTGTGAGGCACAAACATTCTGAGTTGTGGGCCACTGGGAACTAGATGATTCACCATGACAATGCCCCAGCACACACATCCATCAAAGTGCAGCAGTTTTTGGCCTGAAACAATGTGGCTTCCATCCGTCATCCTCCCTGTTCTCCTGACTTGGCCATCTGTGACTTTTTCCTCCTTCCCTGGAATAAAAATGAAGCTCAGTGGGTGCAGATTTGACACCACTGCGAAGATTCAGGAAGAGACCAGGACTATGCTGAAGAGTTTGAAAAAAGAGGGCTTTCAGAAGGCATTTCAACAATGGCAAGACCGCCGGGAGTGTTGCATCAACTCCCAAGGGGATTACTTTGAGGAGGATGGTGGCCACTAAAATCTCAAGTTAGTATATCATTTTTTATGGGGTCAGTTTGGTAACTTTTGGACATCACCTTGTATAAATGTAAAAAAAGAGCCAAACGACGAAACCTGGAAACACCACAAGCACTGGCAAGTCAAATGTAAGGCATTGATAAAGCAGGCAAAGGGAGAATTTGAGAAGAAGCTTGCTGTGGAAGCAAAAACGTGAAATAAAGATTTTTTCAAGTACATTCTTAGCAAAAAACCTGTGAGAGAGTCAGTTGGTCCATTGGATGATAGAGGAGTTAAAGGGGCACTAGGAGGCGACAAGGCGATAGCAGAGAGACTGAATGAATTCTTTGCTTCGGTCTTTACTGAGGAAGATGTAGGGATGTTACCCATGACTGAAGTGGTATTTAAAGGTGCGGAAGAATTGAAGGAAATATCGATACATCGAGAAGATGTATTACAACTATTGGATAAACTGAAGAGTAGCAAATCACCTGGGCTGGATGGTATTCATCCAAGGGTGTTGAAAGAACTGAAATATGAGATTGCAGACCTGCTATTAGTAATCTGTGAACTATCATTAAAATCATCTCTAATACCTGAAGATTGGAGGATTGCCAATGTAACACCAATTTTTTAAAAGGGTTACAGGGGTGATCCGGGAAACTACAGACCGGTGAGCCTGACGTCAGTACCAGGAAAAATGGTAGAAACCATCATAAAGAATAAAATTACTCAGCATGTAGATAGTCATGGCCTAATGGGAGACAGCCAACATGGCTTTAGACAAGGAAGATCTTGTCTTAATAATCTGTTATGTTTTTTTGAAAGTGTGAATAAACAGGTGGACAAAGGTGAGTCGGTTGATATAGTGTATCTGGACTTTCAGAAAGCCTTTGACAAGGTCCCTCATCAGAGACTTGGCAAAACTAAAGAGTCATGGGATAGGAGGCAGTGTACTACTGTGGATCAAGAACTGGTTAAAAGATAGAAAGCAGAGGGTTGGGCTAAATGGCCAATTTTCCCAATGGAGAAAGGTGAATAGTGGTGTACCCCAGGGATCTGTGCTGGGTCCGCTGCTTTTTGACATGTTCATAAATGACCTGGAAAGTGGAATAACGAGTGAGGTTATCAAATTTGCAGATGACACAAAACTATTTAAAGTTGTTAAAACCCAAGAGGATTGTGGAAAATTGCAAGAGGATCTTGATAAATTAGAAGACTGGGCATCAAAATGGCAGATGAAATTTAATGTGGACAAGTGCAAAGTTATGCACCTAGGGAAGAACAACCCAAACTATGGTTACACAATGCAAGGTTCCACATTAGGAACCACCACCCAGGAAAAAGATTTAGGCGTCATTGTGGGTAACATGTTAAAACCCTCGGCCCAGTGTGCAGCGGCAGCCAAGAGAGCAAATAGAATGCTAGGTATCATAAGGAAAGGAATGGAAAATAAAACAAAAGATATAATGCCTCTATATCGTTCCATGGTGAAGACCGCACCTTGAATATTGTGTGTAATTCTGGTCGCCGTATCTTAAAAAGGATATAGCGTTATTAGAAAAGGTTCAGAGAAGAGCCACCAAAATGTTAAAGGGGATGGAAGGATACTCCTATGAAGAAAGACTAAAAAGGTTAGGGCTCTGAGGGGAGATATGATAGAAGTCTATAAATTAATGAACGGAGTGGAACGGGTAAACGTAGATCGATTGTTTACGTTATCAGAATATAGAAAGACTAGGGGACATGCAATGAAGCTACAGGGTAAACTATTTAAGACTAATAAAAGAAAATATTTTTTCACTCAACGTGTAATCAAACTCTGGAATTTGTTACCGGAGGATGTAGTAAAGGCTGTTAGTGTACCTGGGTTTAAAAAAGGTTTGGACAAGTTCCTGGAGGAAAGGTCCATAAACCATTATTAAGAAGGGACCCAAGATATCAATGCTTGACCCAGTACAAGCATTGCGGAACCTGTGTCTTTTGGGGAAACTGCTAGGTACGTATGACCTAGATTGGCCACTGTTGGAAACAGGATACTGGGCTTTGTAAAGGGTTCATTATTCCTTTCCCAGCACTTCTTATCACTAACCCTTGGGACGTCCGTCTGGGTGGAGGAATCACCTTACCTTCTCTGTCTGGAATCCAGGGGAACAAACACACACACACACCTGCACGTAAGTGGTATGCAGTTTATTCCAAAGGGTGGAGGGATTGTCAGTACTTTTATACATTCTTAGAAACATAGTCATACGTCATTCACCCATCTTCTGGGGGCCCACCATAGTTTATCAGTAACTAATGCAAAAACAAGTCATCCTTGAGTAGAAAAATCAGTTTAGCTTACACAGCACATTCCTTTTTCCAACCCACCAGAATGTACAAAGGGCACACACATAGGATTCTGATTTCTATAAGATTCTAATTTCTCTTGTGCAGGCCTCTTGTATATGCACTTAAACTAAGCATTATTATTACAAAGGACACATATATAGGATTCTGTTTTCCCTAACAGGCTTGATGGACCTTGGTCTATCCCAGTATGGCATATCTTATGTTCTTATGTTTGAGATTTTTATAGCTTCCACTTCAGAAAAAAACAAGAATCTCCTTGAGATATTTCTGAAGGAGAAGGGTAGCGGAAAGATAATGTGTGTGTGGGGAAGTATTAAAAATCTCAAATCACTGAGCATTCTTCAGTGCCTCAAGGTGATTGGCCAAGTTACCTTTTATGGAAAAAGTAGCATACAACAAGGAAATACTAGAGTCCATTTTGATTAGACGATCATTAGCAGACAATATTCTCTTGTCCTGCTCTGAGATTTTCGCTACAGTGTCCACAGTAAAATCAGAAATATCTTTAAGGGAAGATCCTCCAGATGCGTTATAGCTGACAAAATATCCTTTAGAGTAACATCAGAAGAACTTGAAACTGGCTTAACAATCATTGAAGAAAAACGTACCTCCTTAGGCAATGGCAAACAAGCAGCCACAACACTTGCGTCATGTTCCCCCAGCGAGACTTCCCCTTGCCAGGCTGACGTAACAGAAGTAGGCAGCACACTTTCTTACCGAAGAGGCACTGCTGACCTCTACCACCGAAACACTGGAATGGCAGGTTGGGATAGTAACACCCAAAAGTAGTTCCAGGACTTACCAGGGGTGTAGAAAACATGGCAATCACATGCCGATCCATAGGACTGACTACTGTCTTCACTTTTTTCTCAAGCTGTGAGGAAAGTTTCTTCTTCCTCTTAACCATGAGATGTGACTCTCCTGACTCTAATGGCTCCAATGTGCTCCGAAGGGTCAGAACCTGCCCCTTTGGAATGCTCCTTCGGACACCCCCACAACCACATCCCATGGTGGGGCCCGCTGTTTAAACGCCTTCCAATCAACTGGTGTGGTGGATGGGGCTACCCGATGCAACACCGGCAGCAACCAGCGTCCAAAATTGGGATCCAGCTCCAAAGATCCCACACTGGGGTCCACTGTTTAAAGGCCCTCCAATCAGCTGGTGTGGTGGATGGGGGCTGCTTGATGCAATGCTGGTAGCTGTGAGAGTCCAACTAATGCACCTTTTGATGGCACTTACCTAAAGGGATATTTGCAGTCTAGTTTGCCCCAGTGTTGCTTGTTTTAAAAATCAAAGAGAAAATTATTTTTTCACTCAATGCGTAATCAAACTCTGGAATTAAATACCAGGGGATATAGTAAAAGCTATTAGTGCAGCTAGGTTTAAAAGGGTTTGGACAAGTTCCTGGAGGAAAAGTCCATAAACCATTAATAAGAGGACCAGGGAAATCTACTGCTTACCCTGGGATAAACAACATGGAATCTGTGTATCTTTTGGGTACCTTTTCAGGTACTTGTGACTGCCGGAAACAGAATATTGGGTTTGATGGACCTTGGTCTGACCCAGTATGGCATATCTTATGTTATGTAAGATGATGCTAAATGACCTCATGCTGTCTGTTGCACCACATATAGGAGGACTGAAAACTCCTCCTCAGTAGTTTTGGGAGGATATCGGGGCAAGGAGCCCTCTTCTCAGCTCTTTGGGGATCATAAGTCAGAGGGAAATTCAGGTGAAGTATTGTTGGGCTTGCATTGGCTCTTTATTTCAGCAGAATGGAGTTAAGGAAGGGGAGTGCTCATCAAGCTGCATGTGCTCTGGCGTCATTTGTGATAAACTTGGCTTCATGGTGGACAGTTGTGTAGTTCTGTTATACATGGAATGGATTAAAAAATGGTGTTCTCTGGCCATGCTCTGAGAAGCATGTGAGCTAGGATTAACCAACTTTCTGTAGTTGCATGAACATTCTCCCAGCACAAAACAACCAAAGGACGGTAAGGTCAGTGCCCATCACTGTTAAGCAAGAGACACTTGGGTTAGATTCCTTACTCAGAATCCTGCTGCTCAGAGTTTGTTTTTAAAAATACTAATAACCCAGCCTGCTGTCGGTAAGTAGAAAAAAAGCAAACACCACCTCTCCCTCCAAAACAAGACCCTTGAGAACATGCTAACTCCTCCCCTGGTTTTTCCTTTAACCAGGAGCACAGCTAGAAAATTCCTAGATGCATAACGCAGGAGAGACGGCCTCTAACCCGGGATGCCCTGTGGTCCCGATAAAAGTGAGCAGCGTGCTGTGCAGAGTGGAGTTTTACCTGATCGAAGTGAGCAAGGCAAGGGGCCAACAGAAGTGTACCACTGCTGTGGAGCAACCAGTGTGGCTGGGGGTGCTTGCAGGAGAGAATGCACCAGAGAAGAGACCCCCCCCCAACCCTGATGTCATCCAGGAGTGCCCTGTGGTCCCATTTAAAGGGAGCAGCATGCCAACATCCATTGGCATGCCAGTTTGGTGAGATTCGGGCTATAAGGTGCATTCTGTTCTAATTGGGATGACAAAAAGTGTAACTAAACGGAAGAACAAAGGGAAGGGCACTGTCTCGCCTGGGTCAACTAATTTGAAGCAACAAGGCCCAATGGATAAATTTGTCCCCACAATACAGGTAAAACCTTCTTCTGTTGAGAATTTGCACTGCTATCTGGGGCTACATTAATCTCTATCTCTTGGTCTCCACCACCTCCTTCTAGTGTTCAGTCAACAGCTAAGTCAGATTCTGCTCCCCCCTCTCCGATAGGATTGAAGAAGTGAGAGCGGCACTTCACAGGGCAGCCATGTCTAACTGCTTTTGTCCTGTAATACCCAAACATATCAAATTTACAACTTCTCCTGAGGTGGGTATGTCGTCATTGAAGGTTGTTCCCCAGAACAATTCCATGTTGAGGGGTACAAGGGAGCAGATTTCTGTGTTTTTCACAGGGAACGGCAAGTATTGGCAGTGCATGATTTACTTTTGCAACATCTACACAAACAGATGGACAAATTAGGATTATAGATCTCTACCTTTCAGAATGTGTCTACCTCTAATATTAAAAACTCTACTATTATTCACAATCAATCGGAGCTTTTGGAAAATAGTGCTTGTTCTAGAAATCTGTGTTTCCTTAATTTTCCAAAAATGCATTACTTATTACCTCTTGTGCTTTTGCAAAAATACCTTAAGGCGATTTTGAGTATCCCAAATTATCAGATTTCAATTTCAAATTGCCATTATTTGTTCCCCAAACATGTTTGAGAGGCCTTGATGGATGGTGCCTATGATATGGTAATGCCAAGGTTTCTTTGAACTTAGCAGATTTCCTAGAATCTTTTAATAAGGTAATCTCTACTTGAGCTTCTTTGGTTGTGACCTTCATCACAGCTGGGGATAAATCTATATTAAAATTATATTTTCAGAGAAAGAATGATGTGTTTTGCGGTGCTAAAATTATGATTTTCCATGATGTTGCTAAGGTTACTCAAATGCAGAGGAAAACTTTTTTGTCCTTGAAGAATAAGATTGTGGCTATAGGTGCAAGTTTCTTTTTGAAATTTCCATGTAAATACTTATCAGGGAAATCGGTATTCATTCTTGGATTAGCTTCAGTTGGAGAATTTCCTTAAAGATAAAGTTGTTATACCAGTTTAGTAGAGTTTAGGTAGATCTGGGATTTCTTTAATTCCTGTTTTTCACTGATATGGTTTCTTTTTCAACTTTTTTTTTCTTTTCTTGAAATGGTTAAAGTACCTAAAAATCTTTTTGTTTCTACTGCACATTCATTGCAGAGTTGCCAAGTCCCCCAGTTCCAGGAGTGAGATTTTAAGCCAGTGCTGGATTTCTATCACAAAACAAAGAAAAGAGGGTTATGTAGGGGAGACTTAAGCCCACATATCTTCTGCTTATGTTCAATGGGGTATTTTGCGTGACGCAGGGTCTTTAGAATGTGGCAGACCCAAAATGCAGTGCTGTGTCATGGAGAACCCCGTTTGGTACCTATATCATTTTTGAAGACCGTCAATTCAACAAAAGCTGCAGATAAGTGTCTGTTTTACTTATGGTTACTTGCCTTGAAATTAGCTGCTTTTAACTGCATAAGTTTGATTAAAATGGACCCTAGTTTGATGTAGGGGATGATTCCTCACACAGACGCTGTCTGACAAAAACTATTTTGGGAAGGAACTTTTTCAATGGGGTTGTGCTCTGTTTGTTGCATTGATTTGAGTCCTGGATTTCTGACAATCTCATCCTGATGCGTTATGGAACCTGCAGTACTGATTCTAATGGGTAAAATCAGGGACTACAAATACCATACTGCATTGTAATAGCTATTTAAAACAAGAACTGGCAAAAAAATCTCACTCCTGGAACTGGATAACTTGGCATCTCTGTCATTGTGAGGGTAACCTCTCGTGATGTGGGCTCTGATATACGATTGTATTATGATTTGATTTGTTTTTCTTGAATTGTTTCCGTTTTTCTTTTTTGCTTACTATAATGAAAAGCAATGTTGAAAAAGGAAACATTGGTCTTACTGACCGTAATATTCCTATCTAGTCTGCCCAATTTCATTTCTGGCATGATGCCACTGATGTCAGTTGATCTTTGACTTTCCTCAGTGTTTTATCACTAGGATTCTTATGTGATTCTCTCATGTTTTCTTGAATTCCTATATCATTTCTTTCTCTACCCTGTCCATCCTTGATGTTATTCAATGCACCTATCACTCTCTCTGTGAAGAAATATTTAATGACGTTGTTCCTGAGTATTTCCCCTTGCAGATTTGCACAGTGACTCCTTTTTCTAGAGCATTCTTTGTGCCTTTGCTGACTTTGAATGTCTTATCTCCCTAGTTTATTTTCTCATCTAGGATGTATATAAACACACTCCCTTCTACAGATTTCCTTACCACAATGCTTATCATGAGAAGCATCATTGTGTTGTGTTCTGTCTCCTGGCGACCATGTTACCCTTTTATTTCCCTCCCCTGCATAAATAATTCTGTTCTGAAAGCTAGGGCAGGGTTTCTGAACCTGGTCCTGGCATATCCCCTGGCCAGTCTGGTTTTTGAGATATCCACAATGAATATGCATGAAACAGATTTACATGCAATGGAGGCAATGAGGGTGATTCTGTCCCATGAAAAGCGGGGATGGACATCCCATCAGGACGTCCATCCCCGCTATTCATCCCCTGCTGGCCACATCAATATCCTCCCCGTACGTACAGCAGGTTTGCACAGGGAGGCCTAGATGGGGCGGGAAGGGGTATGCTGGAGGTGGAGCGAGGGCGGGACATGGGCAGGCCGTGACCCCAGACATACAGGGCTGATTCAGAGGTCGGCATTGTACGTTCAGGGCCTCGAATCTAGACAGGGGACTTATTCCACCTTAAAGGTAGAATAAGTCCCCCTGGATGGAGGGGATTTTGTGGCACGGGACTAGGGAGCACAGGGGGTTCCCCGCAGCCCGATCTAGGCCTTAGAAGGCCGGATTGGGGGATCTGGCTGCGGGGAACAGGCATCTGGGTCGGGCAGGCCAGGATCACAGCTTATGTATGGAGCCACAGTGCCATGGTGACGGGACACCATGGCACTGCGGCTCCATTCATGGGACCGGCTGAGTTAGCCGGGTAATTGCTGGGATGCACGGCCTGACAGAATCGAGTCTAGATGCTAGACCTGATTCTTATCCCGCGGAGGCTGCGGGATCAGAATCTGGTCTAACTTTGCACACCTGATTCTGCCCAGCTGTACAGGAGGCTGGACGTGCATGAATGGAGTCGGGCTAAGTGCATGCAAATCTATGTCGCGCATATTCATTGTGACTATCTTGAAAAGCAGACTGGCTAGGGAGTATACCAGGACCAGTTTGAGAAACGCTGCTCTAGGATGTTGATAACCCTGAGTATGAATTTCACTAAGGGAAATGCCTTTTTTCTCCCCCCAAGATTTCTGATGCAACAGAACGTCTTGAAAAGGCTTTAGAAATCTGCAAAGATGATATGAACACACTTCATTTGCTTGCCCTTCTATTTTCATCCCAAAAATACTATCAACATGCATTGGATATTGTCAACATGGCTATAAATGAGTACCCAGAGAACTTCAGGTAAGAAAGAGTGCCTGATGTTCATTCAGTTTTTTCAATTAGCAACCACTTATAGTAATTTTAATGCTTACCATCTGTATAACACTACTGGACACATGCAACACTGTACAGTCAGAATAAGCATTCAGGTACAATATGTCCCTGCTCCAAAGAGCTCATAGTATAACTTGGTACCTGAGGCAATGGAAGGTAAGGTGACCTGTGTAGGGCAGTGGTTCACAACTCTACAGTACATTTGCATGCACTGCCTCCTTGATATGCAAATCTGTCTCCTGCATATTTATTGTGGATATCCAGAGGACTGTGCCCTGAGGACTGGGTTGAGAGCCACTGACCTAGGGTTGTAAGGAGTATTAAGAACATAAGAACATAAGATATGCCATACTGGGTCAGACCAAGGTCCATCAAGCCCAGTATTCTGTTTCCAACAGTGGCCAATCTAGGTCATACGTACCTAGCAGTTTCCCCAAGGGACACAGGTTCCACAATGCTTGTATTGGTTCAAGCATTGATATCCTGGGTCCCTTCTTAATAATGGTTTATGGACCTTTCCTCCAGGAACTTGTCCAAACCTTTTTTAAACCCAGCTACACTAACAGCCTTTACTACATCCTCCGGTAACAAATTCCAGAGTTTGATTACACGTTGAGTGAAAAAATATTTTCTTTTATTAGTCTTAAATAGTTTACCCTGTAGCTTCATTGCATGTCCCTAGTCTTTCTATATTCTGATAAGGTAAACAATCGATCTACGTTTACCCGTTCCACTCCGTTCATTAATTTATAGACTTCTATCATATCTCCCCTCAGCCGTCTCTTTTCCAGGTTAAAGAGCCCCAACCTTTTTAGCCTTTCTTCATAGGAGTAGCCTTCCATCCCCTTTACCATTTTGGTGGCTCTTCTCTGAACCTTTTCTAAAATTGCTATATCCTTTTTAAGATATGGCGACCAGAATTGCACACAATATTCAAGGTGCGGTCTCACCATGGAACGATATAGAGGCATTATAATATCTTTTGTTTTATTTTCCATTCCTTTCCTTATCATACCTAGCATTCTATTTGCTCTCTTGGCCGCCGCTGCACACTGGGCCGAGGGTTTTAACATGGTATCCACAAGGACGCCTAAATCTTTTTCTTGGGTGGTGGTTCCTAATGTGGAACCTTGCATCGTGTAACCATAGTTTGGGTTGTTCTTCCCTAGGTGCATAACCTTGCACTTCTCCACATTAAATTTCATCTGCCATTTTGATGCCCAGTCTTCCAATTTATCAAGATCCTCTTGCAATTTTCCACAATCCTCCTGGGTTTTAACAACTTTAAATAGTTTTGTGTCATCAGCAAATTTGATAACCTCACTCGTTATTCCACTTTCCAGGTCATTTATGAATATGTCAAAAAGCAGCGGACCCAGCACAGATCCCTGGGGTACACCACTATTCACCTTTCTCCATTGGGAAAATTGGCCATTTAGCCCTACCCTCTGCTTTCTATCTTTTAACCAGTTCCTGATCCACAGTAGTACACTGCCTCCTATCCCATGACTCTTTAGTTTTGCCAAAAGTCTCTCATGAGGGACCTTGTCAAAGGCTTTCTGAAAGTCCAGATACACAATATCAACCGACTCACCTTTGTCCACCTGTTTATTCACTCCTTCAAAAAAACATAACAGATTAGTAAGACAAGATCTTCCTTGTCTAAAGCCATGTTGGCTGTCTCCCATTAGGTCATGACTATCTATATGCTGAGTAATTTTATTCTTTATGATGGTTTCTACCATTTTTCCCGGTACTGATGTCAGGCTCACCGGTCTGTAGTTTCCCGGATCACCCCTCGAACCCTTTTTAAAAATTGGTGTTACATTGGCGATCCTCCAATCCTCAGGTATTAGAGATGATTTTAATGATAGTTCACAGATTACTGATAGCAGGTCTGCAATCTCAAATTTCAGTTCTTTCAACACCCTTGGATGTATACCATCCGGCCCAGGTGATTTGCTACTCTTCAGTTTATCTAATAGTTGTAGGACATCTTCCCGATGTATCGATATTTCCTTCAATTCTTCCACACCTTTAAATACCACTTCAGTCGTGGGTAACATCCCTACATCTTCCTCAGTAAAGACCGAAGCAAAGAATTCATTCAGTCTCTCCGCTATCGCCATGTCGCCTCTTAGTGCTCCTTTAACCCCTTTATCATCTAATGGACCAACTGACTCTCTCACGGGTTTTTTGCTACGAATGTACTTGAAAAGGTCTTTATTTCGCGTTTTTGCTTCCGCAGCAAGCTTCTTCTCAAATTCTCTCTTTGCCTGCCTTATCAATGCCTTGCATTTGACTTGCCAGTGCTTGTGCTGTTTCCAGGTTTCATCATTTGGCTCTTTTTTTCCATTTCTTAAAGATGCTTTTTTGGCAACAACAGCCTCTCTGACCTCAGCTTTAAACCATGCTGGCAATTTTTTGGACTTCCTTCCACTTTTCTTAAAGCGTGGAATACAGCTGGTCTGGGCTTCCAAGATAGTATTTTTCAACAACACCCAAGCTTGATGTACGTCTTTAACCTTTGCAACTGCTCCTTTTAGTTTTTTCTTAACTGTTTTCCTCATTCTATCATAGTCTCCCTTTCGAAAGTTAAAGGGTAGTACTGTGGATTTCCTTACTATCCCTCCTCCACTAATTAAATCAAAGGCGGTCATGCTATGATCACTATTGCCAAGTGGCCCCAACACCCTTATCTCTTGCACTACATCTGGTGTTCCACTAAGGACTAGGTCTAATATTGCTTCCCCTCTGGTCGGTTCATGAACCAGCTGCTCCAAGAAGCAGTCATTTATTTCATCTAGGAACTTTATCTCCCTAGCATGTCCTGTTGTGACACTGACCCAGTCGATGCCGGGGTAATTGAAATCACCCATTATTATTACTGCACTGTAACTTTTGCTAGCTTCCTTGATTTCTTTGAGCATTTCATCATCCATTTGTTCATTCTGGCCAGGCGGACGATAGTACACCCCCACTGCCATCGCCTTCCCCTTTTTACATGGAATTTCAATCCATAGAGATTCTACAGCAAATTTTGTTTCTTGCAAAACTTTAATCCTTTCTGACTCAATGCCCTCTCTAACATAGAGCGCAACCCCTCCACCAATTTGATCAGCTCTATCATTTCGATATAGTTTTATACCCAGGTATCACAGTGTCCCACTGGTTGTCCTCCTTCCACCATGTCTCTGATATTCCAATCATATCTAACCTCTCGTTTAGTGCTATATATTCTAACTCTCCCATCTTGTTTTGTAGACTTCTAGCATTTGCATACAAGCATTTTAGAGACTGTATTTTATTCATATTAATGTGGCTATTGGTAGACATGGGTAATTTGGGATCTTTAAGTTCTGTCTGCTCCATACTCGAGGGCATTTGGGCTACTTTCCTCTTTTTTGAACCTCTCTGCTTTTTGTAGTATCCTTCAAGGATACATTCTTCCGAACCATGCGCTCTTGGGCGACTGTCGGCTTTCCCCTATTATCTAGTTTAAAAGCTGCTCTATCTCCTTTTTAAAGGTTAATGCCAGCAGCCTGGTTCCATCCCGGTTAAGGTGAAGCCCATCCCTTCGGAAGAGCCCCTCCTTTCCCCAGAATGTTCCCCAGTTCCTAACAAATCCGAACCCCTCATCTCTGCACCATTGTCTCATCATCCACGCATTGAGACTCCGGAGCTCTGCCTGCCTATTGGGTCCTGCGCGTGGAACGGGAAGCATTTCGGAGAACGCTACCCTGGAAGTTCTGGATTTCAACTTCCTACCTAAAAGCCTAAATTTAGCTTCCAGAACCTCCCTACCACATTTTCCTATGTCATTGGTACCAACATGTACCAAGACAGCAGACTCCTCCCCAGCACTATCTAAGACCTTATCTAGGTGGCGTGTGAGGTCCGCTACCTTCGCACCAGGCAGGCATGTTACCAGGCGATCCTCACGTCCACCAGCCACCCAGCTATCTACATGCCTAATGATCGAATCACCAACTATAACTGCTGTCCTAACCCTTCCCGCATGGGCACTTGGCCCTGGAGAAAACCTCCTCGGTGCGAGAGGGGTTTACATCACCTGGAGGACAGGTCCTAGTTACAGGATCACTTCCTGCCACACCAGGGTGATGCTCTCCTGTCACGTGACCTCTCTCCTCCATGGCAACAGGGATGCTGCCAGACTGGAGGTGGGACTTCAGGACTATATCCCTGTAGGTCTCGTCTATGTACCTCTCTGTCTGTCTTATGTTTTCCAAGTCTGCTACTCTAGCCTCTAGAGAACGGACTTGTTCCTTGAGAGCAGAGAGCTCCTTGCACCTAGTGCACACGTAAGACCTCTCACCAGCTGGGAGAAAATCATACATGTGACACTCAATGCAAAAGACTGGAAAGCCCACATCCCGCTGCTGGACTGCTGTCTGCATCTTAGTTTTAAGTTTGTGTTTAGATCTTTAAGTTCTATATGTACTAAAGGGTGCAATGGATATTTATACCACTAAAACTGTACCTAAGAAGTTTAATATACCTTGTTCACCTGAAGCTTAATTAATCTCAGGTCCTTGGTGTATGACTGATTTGGGTAATGAGCTTCACCTGAGAGCACCTCCTGTCTTTTAAGTTGTGCAAGTACCTATAAAGCTGTGATTTTCCCAGGGGAGGGTGGGTGTGGGGAGGGAGGGAGGGATATAACACTTATTAAAAAAGGGCTGCTACACAGTACCTTGTCCTGTGCTGCTGAGGAAAACTATATTCTGATTTGATTTAAATTATAGCTCTTTGCTGCTACTAGGCTCTAACCTATTATGAAATTTAAACTACAAGCTCTCTGCTGGATTCTAAAATTTAACCAGAAAGCTCTCTTCTGTGTTTTAATTTGAAACTAAGAGTACTTTGCTGATGCTAGGCCCTGAGTGACTATGAAATTTAAACTACAGCTGTCTACTGGGTATGAAAGGTAACCAGAAAGTTCTCTTCTGTGTTTTTAAATTGAATCTTAAACTGTTGCTACTAGGCCCTGACTGATTTAACAAAAAAATAGTGGGTTCACAGATTAATTAGCTTTAAAAGAAAAACAATTCCTTTCAGAAAAATTCCCAGAAGTATATACTCACAATTTCAGATTTCTCTCCAGAAGTAACAGCCCCCCTTTCCAGTCCGTCATAAGAAGTGGGGTTTGAACCATGGTTTCCTTGGTTTGCAGCTCATTGCTGTAATCACTGCATTATTTATCACCTCAGAGACTAGTGAGTAATGGTATTTTATAAGTACTTATATTTTTTCAGCTGGGATCATAGACATCGGAAAGGAATGGGCCCTGACCCTACCAAAAATCGCAGCCAGGAAGGCAGCAGGCTTCCCGTGGGAATCCCATCCCTCTCGGGCAGAAGAAGAAAAGAAGCTGCGATTGTGGCAAAGACCCTTCATCTCTGCCCACGGGAGATCGGATCTCCGTGGACAGAACAGGAAGGGTCTCTGCTCGCAGCATGGAGTTTGGGGTAGAGTTACAGTGGAGCTTGGGGGAAGTGCTAGGGCCCCCCAAAGACAGAAACCTTCAGGTGCCTTTGTGAGAGATAACTAGAACATTTGTTATAGTACCAGCAACGTGGTTTTCTACTATACAAGGAATTATGCAACAACATCTGTTCCAAGAACTTTTTATTTTAGAGGGTTGTAACTATATCATTGGTTAAAGTGAGATGGAGGGAAGTAAAATCACAGATTCCCACAATAAGAAGATCCTCTTGGGCCACATTTAAGCTCTAACAGCTCTATAGTATTTTTTTTGTTTGGTCCCTTTGAAGTTTTTTATGTAGAGAAGTATATATGCCAGGTCTGCTCAAAGTCAAATTGAACCACACTCCCATGGATATATAACACTGTTTGAATAGCCTTCTGGTAGTGTAGGGCTATATTTCAGGTTCATGGCACCCAGCTGCACTCAAACTGTCATTAAGCTTGTTAGAGAGCTGTAATGAAAGCATTTTCCTCCTGAGATGCTCAAAGTGGTACTACAATGTCTCCTTGAGAAAGGAACCAGACAGACCACCTACTGGAGTGTGGTCACAAACTGGCAAAGGCCAGGGGGAAAGGTTTGACACGACCATTAGGCAAACTAGGCGGCTGTCTATAGCACCAACTACCTGGAGAATTTCAAAATCCAAACTAGACAAAGAGCACTACATGAATACACTTCAACATTATAAGCATTCTGTAAGCAATAGAAAGAAGGAATACCACACTAAAATCCTCACAAATTTATTCTACCGCGAGAACTATTTGAAATCATGAAAACCCTTGACTCAAACCCCCAGCTCTGACATAAATAACTCCAGCATTAGCCCCCAAACACTAGAAAATTATTACTCGAATAAACTAATATTTAAAAAATCAACCACTGACCTGCATTTACCAATTGACAATATCATAACAGATGATTTAAAGTGGTCCACATTCCACCAAATCAGCAAAGATCAACTGAATAATATCATTTACAAGATAAATACAATCACCTCCAGTCTTGACCCTTGCCCAGTCAGTTGGGTAAAAGTCTCACGTACAAAACTTTCCCCCATTATTCTTAAAATGGTCAACTTATCATTGACAACAGGATATAATCCAAAACACCTTAAACAAGCTATAATCCACCCAGTTATACAGCACTAATCTATGGATAAAACAATTCCGAATTCCTACAGACCAATCTCTAGCCTCCTGTTCCTGGCAAAAGTCATTGGAAAAAACTATAAATTCAGCCCCGAGACTATATCAAACTAAACTCCCCTCTTGTTGAACATCAATATGAGTTCCAACCAAATCACGACAGTGAGACACTTCTATTAGAAACAGAAAAATGACGACTGAAAAAAAAAACACATGGCCTATCTAGTCTTTCCTTCCAGATCAACAACTACAGTAGTCCCCTTTTTTCCTTTAGAGATCCTCTGTGTTTTTTCCCATGCTTTTTTGAATTCAGATACTGTCGTCATCTCTACCACCTCCACTGGGAGACTATTCCATGGATCCACCACTCTTTCAGTAAAGAACTATTTCCGCATATCACTCTTGAATCTATCCCCCTTTACCCTCATCCCATGTCCCCTCGTAGCAGAACTTGCTTTCAATCGAAAGAGGCTCTCTCCCCCTGTGCATTTATCCCACAGAGGTATTTAAACATCTCAGTCATATCACCTCTATCCCGCCTTTCCTCTAAGGTGTACATATTAAGATACTTAAGTCTGTCCTCATATATTTTATAATGAAGACCACTAACCATTTTAGTAGACACACTCTGCACGGACTCCATCCTGTTTATATCCTTTTGAAGGTGTGGTCTCCAGAATTGCACACTATACTCCAAATGAGGTTGCATCAAAGACTTATACAGGGGCACTATCACCTCCTTTCTTCTGCTGGCTATTTCTCTCCCTATGCACCCAGGCATCCTTCTAGCTTTTGCTGTCGCTTTATTTACCTGTTTAGCTATTTTAAGATCATCAGACAGAACCACCTAGGTCCCGCTCTTCTTTAGTGAACAAAAGTACTTCACCCCCTATACTATATTGCTCCCTTGGATTGCTGCAGCCCAAATGCATGACCTTATATTTTTTAACATTAAAGCCCAGCTGCCAAATTCTAGACCATTTTTCAAGCTTAGCTAGATCCCTCCTCATGTTATCTACACCTTCCTGGGTGTCTACTCTATTGCAGATTTTGGTATCATCCGTAAAGAGGCAAACCTTACTCAACAACCCTTCCGCTATATCACTAACAAAGATGTTAAAAAGAATCGGACCCAGGACAGATCCCTGGGGCACACCACTGGTAACATCCTTCTCCTCAGAATGAGCTCCATTTACCTGTACTCTTTGTCGCCTCCCACCCAACCAATTTCTAACCCAAGCAGTAACTTTAGGGGGCCATCCCTAGGGTGCTCAGTTTGTTTATAAGTCACCTGTGAGGAACGGTGTCAAAGGCTTTACTGAAATCTAAGGAGTGGAGGAGTGGCCTAGTGGTTGGGGCAAGGTACTTCGGGCCGGAAGGTCGGGGGTTCAAATCCCACTAGAGGACAGCAATCTTGGGCCGGAAGGACTGGGGTTTCTAGTCCCACAGGTGCTCCTTGTGGTCTTGGGCAAGCCACTTAACCCTCCATAGCCCATGTTCCCTGTAAAATAGTTCTCTGTGTGCTGTGCTTTCCTGTCTAATCAATGTGTTTATACCTCAAAAATTTCCTGTCATGATTTGACAATTTCCAATCTGTAATCAAACCGCTGCTGATCGCTGGAAGTAGCGGTATACAAATGTATACTAAATAAATAAATTAAATAAATAAATAAATAAATACACCACATCTAGAGCTCTCCCTCGGTCCAACTCCCTGGTCACCCAGTCAAAGAAATCAATCAGATTTGTCTGACAAGACCTGCCTCTGGTGAATCCATGCTGCCTCATATCCTGTAATCCGCTGGACTCCAGAAACCTCACTATTTTCTCTTTCAGCAGCGTTTCCAATAATTTACTCACCACTGAAGTTAAACTAACCGGCCTGTAGTTTTCAACCACATCCTTAGTTCCGCTTTTGTGTAAAGGCACCACATGAGCCTCTCTCCAGTCCTTTGGCACCACTCCCGACTCCATTGAGGCATTGAAAAGGTCAGTCAGTGGATCTGCTAGAACGTCCCCAAGTTTCCTCAGTCTTCTAGGGTGTATCCCATCTGGTCCTATCGCTTTGTCTACTTTTAGTTGAGCTAGTTTCCCTCCCATTTAACTTAATCTGTGTATTCTACATTACTATCATATAGATCGCACGCTGCTGAATATACAGAGTGATGGCATATTATCTATTTAGGCTAGGCCTGTTATTCCAGAGACCTAAACTAAATGTGTAATTTACCTGAATAATGACTGAATATTGCCACTGTCTAGATAATTTTCTGGCCTACCCTTGCTCCTCCCCTAGCATGCCCTATAAGTATACAGATAATATCTGGCCATTCTGCAATTTAAAAGCCTGATAATATCTGCATTTTTTTAATACTGCACATGCATAGTAAGGATAATTCATATGTTTGCCAGCGAATGCTTAATTGCCTTTGAATGTCAGTCTGATAGGGCATAATTATTCATTCATATGGGACACTCCCAGACTCGCCAATAAAACTCTCCCAATCAATAGATGCAGAGCAGAACTGTTTCACTTTACATTTCAACATACAAATAAATTCTATTCAAATTCTAGTCTCACATCAGTGATAACATCACTAATTCCCTTCACAGTGTGATTATTCTGTGAATCACATGGAGAGGCAGAAGATCCTGAAGTACCAAGAAATGCAGTCAAAAACCAAGAAAATATGGCTTGATAAAGAAGAATTTTGAAGCACATCTTGACAAGCTACCCATACATGTTATATCTTGCGAACTCCAGAAGGAAGTTTTCTTTGGCATGATGCAAGTGCTATGCCGAGCATTAGCAGTAAATTTGAGAGACTCCACGTACCCTGATTTAGAAGTGAGGTTCATGACTGTCATGGTATGCGCAAAATTAACTCATTTGGAGAAACTGCCAATCTAAACATTGAGCGTCAAAACACAAACCCTGCAAATGGACACTCGACACAAGCATCAAGAACTCAAATTGCACCAACCCTACCTATGGGAAATCAGCACTGCAAATATTCTAGAACACCAGTAACCGCCAATTGGAAAAGAGAATAAGCTTAAATACTATAGATTCCTAGAGAGAACCTACATGTTAACAGAATCCCTTATCTTGGCTGCACATGGAAAACACAGACCATCACCTAATGGAAAACCCAAAATTAGAAGCCAAAATTAGCGAGATTCAAACCAGCAGGTGTTACTGATCGTAACTGATAAATCCAAAATTGTTCTCTAAGTTGTAATCTTTGCATCCGATCTCCCTCACGAATGTGGAGTGGGATGAACTCAAGGCTGGTTTGAATCTCTCTTTGGATTGGTGGAGCTTGATAGATTGAGCTCTTCTGACAGCCAATGATAAGCCTGCTTTCTTTGGATAGGGGAACGAGGCTAAGTTCAAAATGGTAGAGGAGGAGGAGTAATAGTTAGATGGAAATGCATGAAGAAGGACCAGGAGTCTCATGGTTTGAAACATGACGTTGTGTACAATAATCAATGGTCTACACGTTTTTTCGGTAATCAGAATATTTTGAGAAGATTTATGAAGAGAACGGCAGAGTACTCAGGGGAATCCTTGGATCCGGGCGTGATGGTGTATCACATCAGTAAAGCAGCAGTGATTTACGCTGCTAATAGTTGGAGATACAACATTGCAGTTTGCCTTGGAAGACATATGCGGGAGTCTCCATACTGATTCATGGACCTTGAGTTAAGTTACATGCTAATACATTTCACATTTTCATTCTCATGGTTGCGATATTATACTTGAATACTGAGGATTATTTTGTAATTTTGCCTCAGGGAAAGAAAAGGGTGAGTGCGCTCTTTTTTATTAAAAGAGAAAAAAGGAGGGTTTGCTATGAGAGAGGGAAGGTTCCCTTTCACGGCAAACGATGCGATAAAAAATTTCCTATTTGAAACACACAAGTAATAGGGCTGATTAATTAGTTTTAGTTTCTCTCTTATTGATATATAGGTCAAAGGCCTATTTGGCACATATAGCTGTAATAAAGACACCAGGCTGTCAAATGATAAGCAATGCTGAATTTTAAAAACTATTAACACGAGAGGTCACGTGATGCGAACACGATAGTGGTCGCATTCTGAGCGAGCTCCGCTCCCCCCCCCCTTAGCCCAAATCGGGAAAAAACCGGCTACTTACTACCTAGCGCCGACGGGCAGATTGAATATTGTAAAGATATCCATTGACGGCAAGCAGAGACCAGCAGTAGACTGATTTTGCCATGGCCTCAGCAGTCAAGGCGACCCGGAGAGAACAAGGACCGCATGGCGGGTGCCGGTAAGATGGCCGATGTAATGGGGGCACCGGCTTCTCCCAAATCGGCGGCATCCCTCGACGAAATGTCGGCCGCGGTGGCGGCAGTTCTTGCGCCTCAGTTCGCAGCACTTCATGAAAAGATGGACGGACTGCAGACATCAGTGGATTCTCTGGGCAGCCGACTGCGGGAGGTTGAAGAGCGCTTAGGGCAAGCCGAAGATGGCGCCACGGCCCTAGCCCATGAGGTGGAGGGCCTCAAAACACAACTGGGGCTACATGCGGCGAAACTAGACGACTTAGAAAATCGCTCACGCCGGAATGACCTCCGATTCATGGGTATTCCGGAGGTAGTGCTAGACAAAGATCTCCGGGGTTACCTCGAAGCCTTTGTTACTCACCTCCTGGGTCCAGCTGAGACCGCAGAACCCCTCTACATCGAGCGAGTCCACCGAGTAGGGAAGCCCCACACCCAAGATCGTCGACCACGGATTGTGCTGGCTAAGTTCCTCCGGTTCCCGATCAAGGAGAGGATACTACGGGCTGCAAGGCAGACGGGCGACACTACCTATAATAACGTGAAGATCCGCGTCGCTCAGGACTACTCGGTGGACCTTAGTCAGCGGCGGAGGGATTACGCGCCCTGGTGTGCAAAGCTGATTGCCGTGGGGATTCGCTTTTCTGTGCAATACCCGGCCCGTCTTCATGTCTTCCACAACAATTCACATCGTGTGTTTGACTCTGCTGCAGAAGCTGGGCCATATGTGGAGCAAGTGGTGTCACGGGCACAAGAGCCATCGGCGACGCCTTAATGGACCTCGGGCCTGTGGCCTTGTCTATTTTTGCTTCTGCACACACCGCTGGACCCCTTTTGGCGATAGGACGGGGGGTGCTGGTGGGGGGGAGACCCGATGGACCGAGGGCACTGAATGACACGGGATAACGCTGGCCCCCTTTCACTAATTCCCATGTTTTAGCTTCGCGTATAACTGCGGGGTGGCCTGTAGAGTTCAGTGCCTACGGTGGATATTGCGGGGATTACCGCAGTAGAGGACGGGGTAGCCACCGCGGCCCCCCCCCCCCCCTCGGTGGCTCCCCCGTTCCTGTTTTTTTTTTTTTTTATATATACCTTTAATACTTCTTTATAACCTTGTATATATGCAGTTTGAGAGCTTTAATGATGGATATCTCTGCTGTGAGCTCCCGGGCTCTAGGGCCTGGGGCTTTCTGACGGGGGCCTTTGATAGCTTTGATTCCCGGCGACTTAGTAGGTCTGCCTCCTTCTTTGTCCCAGCGGGGGGCTTCTATGGATAGGTCTTCTAGGCCTGAGGATAGCCGGGTGGGGTCAACGTTGTTTAGGTAGTATATGCTCGGGGTTAGGGGATAGCGGACGCATGTTAACGTGGTGGGGGGTAGGGGGTAGAGTTTGGCGCTATAACTTGAGGTGGGGGGGGGAGGGGGTTGAGCTCAGGGTGTCCTTAGCAATCTCTCCCAAGGCGGGGAGGGGAGGGTGGTATAAGTCAGTGGACTTAGAGGGGTTGGGGACTTGGATGGAGGGGGGTAAGGGAGAGGGGGAGGGGGAGGGGGAGGGGAGGGGAGAGGGAGGGGTGGAGGCAGGGGAGGGAGGGCTGGGTGGGCAGAGGGGGTGGGGTCCTCGCACTCCGAACACTAAGCACGAACAGAGCAATCTTTTTTATGACCAAAAGGATGGGAGGCTCCAGGCTGGGAGGGTCTCCCTCATTACGCTCTGCTGGCAATTGGGTCATATTTATACGATGATCCTCTGAGAATTATAACCTGGAATGTCTGCGGTCTAGGTAGCCCGATCAAGCGATATAAAGTATTGAAGGCGCTGGCTAGACACCGCTGTGACATTGCAATACTACAGGAAACCCACCAAACAGCGGAAGAACATGCTAAATTAGGCCGGGATTGGGTGGGCCAGGTGTGGGGTGCGCCTGCACTGGGGAAGAAAGGAGGAGTGGTTATATTGATTCATAAGAGGGTGCGTTTCTCGTTGAATCGACAAGTGGCTGACCCGGGCTGGACGATATTTGTTATTGTGGGGAGTACTGGAAGACCGTGAGATAATACTTGGCAATGTCTATGGTCCCAACGCGGTCGATCATGAATTTTATGATTGTATCGCGGCTAAAGTGGAACAGCTGCCCGACGTACCCTTACTCATGGGGGGTGATCTCAACGGGGTGCTTGACGTTAGCTTGGACACCTCCAGCGGAAAGGGGACGTGGGATAGAATACTGAGCTCTCAAGTGTTGCACCGGTTTCGGAGGCGCTTAGGTTTGATGGATCCGTGGAGAGTCTTGCATCCATCTGAGAAGGACTTCACTCATGTTTCGAGGGCGCATGGGACTAGTGCAAGAATTGATTATGTATTGCTTTCCACAACTGCCTTTGCACAGGTGGAGGAGACGCAGATAGGTCCTCTGGAGATATCTGACCATGCCATGGTTTGGGTAGAATTGCGATGGGGGGGAGGATCTGGTACATCTCGAACTTGGAGATTCCCCATTGAGTTATATAAAGATGACCAATTCCGGCAATTTTTAGGCCACCGCTGGCGAGAATTTGAGTTACATCATCAGGTGCACAGGGAGGACCCTGAGTTGGTCTGGGAAACGGCCAAGGTGGTATTGAGAGGGGATATTATTGGCTTTGCCGCTCGGAGACGCCGCTTGCTGGCGGAGCAGATTCTTAAATTGGAGCGTCAGGTTTCCCATGCGCGGGCGCTCAGTGGTCAATCCCCCACGCTGTTGAATAGAAAACGGCTCTGGGAGCTTCAGGTCGCCCTGAATGAACTACTTCATCAGCGCGCCAAGAAATCTCTACTATATTATAAATATCGACTCCATTGTTTCGGGGACAAACCAGGGCGGCTCCTCGGCCGTTGTCTGCGAGGTCCGCGAGGGGGGAGGGGGGTCGCGGCTCTTCGAGATGAACATGGGAAACTTCATCAAAATCGAGAGGCGATTAGTGCACTCTTTAAGGAATTTTTTCAAAAACTCTATACGGCCGAGGAACATGACCCCGCCACTAGGGAGGCCTTCTTGCAAGGGCTACGGCTCCCAAGGGTGACAGAGGCACAGAGGGTACAGCTGGGACGCCCAATTACTTTGGAGGAGGTTCAGTCAGTGATCGCTCATGCCAGTTGTTACAAGGCCCCAGGCCCCGATGGCTACGGGGCTGAGTTTTATAAAATACTCTCCGAAGGGGTGGGACCCTTGTTGGTGGAGACATACCAGCAGCGGATAGATGGGGGGGGGTAGGAGGTGGGGAGATAACCAAGCCTATATCACTCTGATCCCCAAGCCAGCAAAAGACCCATTACAGGCGGCCTCCTATCGACCGATCTCTTTGTTAAATTTTGACGCCAAGCTGTTGGCGAAAATTTTGGCTGAGCGACTAGCGGGAATACTAGGCGATATAGTGCATGCATCTCAGGTGGGTTTTATGCGCGGTCGGTATGCCGTTCGTAACATTCGCCAAATTTTGACATCATTGGAGTGGGTGCATAGCCATCAGTTGCCGTCGCTTTTGATAAGCTTTGACGCTGAAAAGGCGTTCGATAGGGTGGATTGGACCTACCTGGACCATTTGCTACCATCATATGGTCTTGGACAAGCATTCTGTGCTATGGTGAAGAGTCTATATGATACCCCGACGGCGCGGGTATTGTGCAACGGGGTTTTATCAGCCCCCTTCTCTCTCCATCGGGGTACTCGACAGGGTTGCCCGCTGTCCCCCTTATTGTTTGTTCTGTCGTTGGATCCTCTAATCCGCAGTATAGAATCGGACCCGCAGATTCGTGGGATCGAGGTGGGTAAGCAGGGATTTAAGGTGTCGGCCTTTGCCGACGACATGCTTGTACATTTACAGGAACCGCGAGCGTCATTGCCGAAATTGATGGCTGCATTTCGGAGGTTTGGCAGTTTTGTGGGTCTGCGGATAAATGCAGATAAATCGGAGGCTCTGGATGTGTTGGGGGGGTTGCGAGGCGGATGGGGGGAGGCTTTCCCGTTGAAATGGGCGGAACATGGGTTTAAATATCTCGGTATTATTCTAATGAGACTGCCACAGGATCTATACCACACGAATTTTGAGAGGGTCTTGTCTGGGATACGGCGTCAACTACGAGCTTGGAATCCATTGCCGTTGGCATTACTGGGGAGAATTGCTGCCATTAAAATGGTGATTTTACCGCGTCTACTGTATTGGCTCCAAACTTTGCCGGTCTGGCTACTTCGACGGGATCGGCTTAAACTGGAAAGAGAAATTCAGGGATTTTTGTGGAAAGGGGCCTGAGCGCGGATCCCTATCGTATGGTGGGAGGGTGGCGCAGGGGTGGTCTAGGGCTCCCGGATTTAAGGCTCTATGCCCTGGCTTGCCTGGTGCGACACTTGGGTGATTATTTAGGGGGAACAGACGTTTATACACCTCGAGATCTCAAGAGGGCATCAATGTCTCCCTTCTCCCTGGTGGGGGCATTACATGTAGAGAGTAAGTATCTACCCGCGAGACTCACGCGGAACGTGTTAACTGCGGTGCGGCGTACATGGAAGCAGCTGAACAGTTTCTGGCATCGTAACTGGCAGGTTTCCAGCTGGTTACCTATACAAGGTAATGCACAGTTTCAGCCTGGTTCGAATTCGCGCGCTTTTAAACAATGGCATCAGCAAGGTCTTAGGTACCTGGGACATGTGGTGGACCTTACGGGTAAGTGCAAGCCGTTTCTGGACTTACGTGAGGAGAACCAACTACCCCGTACCCATTACTATGCGTATCTTCAACTGTCTCACTATGTGGCTACATTACCTCGAGAAGAACTGGGGGAAGACCGGTCCAAGCAGATTATTGAGTTCCTAGATCTCGGGGGAGATACGCCCCTGACGATAGCTGGGCTGCGGACTAAGTTGGAGTGCTATGGGGCGGTGCCGGATTATGGGAAGGCGGAGGCAGCCTGGGGGGGAGAGTTGGGACGGGAAATCCCACCAGGCACGATCTGCGCGGCGGTGGGGCGGATAGTAGAATTGGCGGCGGGAGCGCGGTGGAGGGAAATCCAATATAAGGCTTTAACTCGGGTATATATCTCTCCGAGGCGAGCGCTACAGAGTCGTATTACACAAGACGGGTCCTGCCCTAGGTGTCATATGCCCTTGGCCTCTTTAACTCATATGTGGTGGCAGTGCAGGCGCATCCTCCCGTATTGGTCCCATATCCACCGCTATCTTATGAGATTATTACAACAGCGGTTTCCCTGGAACGGAGGCTTGGTTGTCCTTGATCAATTGCCCCTGACTTTACCTACTGGGAGGTGTGAGCGCCTATTGGTACGTAAAGCATGTCTGGTGGGGAAGGGTCCGATTTTACACAACTGGAGAGATTGCAACCCGCCCACATTTGCGGAGTGGCGTAATAATTTCCACCAGTTGATGCTGGTAGAGCGTTGGAGGGCCAGGGGTTCTGTGAAACGGTGGTCTACTTTTCTGCTGATTTGGGAACCTTATATTCAGACTCTGGGCTCTCGTTGCCGGAGTGACATCGTGAATTTGGGACCCTAAGGCTTGGCCTACTAGGTTGGGGAGACGATTTGGTACCTGTTGTGCGGGATGCTGCTGGGGTGCAGTGGAGTTCGGGGTGCGAGGACGGGGAGGGGGGATGGGGGGGTTGGGGGGTTGTTCTGAATAGGGGAAAAATGGGGAAAACTGTTTAACCATGTATGCTTTTCACCTTTTTGTCTGAACCTAGGATGGCGACAAAACTGTTTATTGTCTTGGCCCCGGAGGAGATAAGACTCCACTCCTCGGTGGCTCTTTATTACAATCTATTGTATGTTTTGTTTGCTATTGGTTAATAAATAAAATTTTCAAAAAAAAAAAACTATTAACACTTTAAACTGAGTATAAAATCATATTAGGAACCAATGAAATTCCTGTAAGCAGAGATAAAGAAATATGCTCAAACTTAGACTTATTCAGAATAATCCTGGCTGCAGCATTTAGACTATAAGGCGTGAAGTGAGGCTTTTAGCAACGCATTATATTACAATAATCATATGATGAAAACACCAGACACTGAAAAACTGTCCTTTCTTGTTTGTCATCTTATTTCTCCCGTGCATTTTGAATATGTCCTTTGATAGATGTTCCTCTGCCACTGTCAAATAGTATGCCGTAGGGCTCTGTCTTGGACCCTCTTCTCTTTCTGTACTCGTTCCCTGATACTCTCCTCTCTTCCCATGGTTTTCAGTACCCATCTTTATGTTAACAACTGACAGATCTATCTCTCTGTGAGTAACCTTGCAGCAATAGAAAAGTCACGATCATGGCAAAGACATTTCTCTCTGACCAGTCGGATCCCGGCAGGCAGAACAGGAAGGGTCTCAGCCCATGGGGGTGGGGCTTGGGGGCGATGCTTGGCTCCTCCCAAAGAAAAAGCCCTTCTGCTGCCCCCATGGTGTTGTACGTCATCAATTCGATGCCAAGACCTAGTGACTCTGTAACTGTCCCCTTTGGGCATATTTATCTGGATAGCTTGACCTGGTTGAAAATTACTCCCTTACAGTAGCTAAATTGCAAATGAGCCTTCATAATGTGTATACTTTTAGTCAGATGATAAAGCATTCGTAGGGCAGGGGGTGGGAGGTTATTTAGGTTGGGGGAACAAGCATGCTGGTCTCCCCTGGATCAGCTGCCCACAAAAATAGCCAGTTACAAATGTATTCATCTACTTTGTATATTGTAGGCATTTTTCAAAGGTAAGATATCCAGGATATTGTATTTGTACATGGGCAGAACAAAGATATTTTTGTTTTGTTTTCTAGTTTACTATTCACAAAGATGAAGCTGGAATGGATACATAAAGGACCTGAAGAAGCACTGGTAACCTGCAGACATATGTTACATTTATGGCAGACCTTGTTTAATATTTCACAGCTCAGGTAAGTGGATTTGTTTTTGCACCCTTTGCATTTTGCTTCTATATAACAGGTGGTTTGGCTAATGGGTACAACAGAGAATTCAAACCAAATTATAATCCAACCATAATATGAGACAATGTGATATCCTGTGTTTGAACGTACATGTCATAATCTGCCCTTTTGTGCTCTTACTGCACTATGACCTACAGTACCGTATTGCTTGAGTATAAATATAACTGATAAAGGGACAAATGGAGTAAAGTGCATTAATGTTTGCAATATATAACATGGGCATAAGGCAAAAGAGTTGAAAGAGCTAATTAGGTGCAAAATATGTTGTTAATCTTATTTTAAATTATTGCAGGTTAGCTCAGATTGTTTTAACTAAAAAATTACCTATGCTTCTGGGAGGTATCACTAAGTTTTGCATTAATAGCAGCATTAATACAAACTTGTTTATTAATACAAAAACCCACATTTAATGCAGAGTAACTAAAGGCTTTACTCTTTTTAGGTCCATCATTTGTTAATGGCCCAAACATGTACATTAAAATACACATGTTAACCTGTGTTAACAGCTGTTTTTTTTAACACACTGTACTTTAATAGACAGGCCCCAAATTTATTTTTCGTAGTTAAAAGCAGGGGAGGAATATCACTTTGTGGCAGTGGTTCCCAAATCTGTCCTGGGGGCTCTCCAGCCAAATTGGGTTTTCAGGATATCATAGTTGCCAGTTCCAGAAGCGAGATTTTAAGCCAGTCTTGGATTTCTGATGCATTATGGGACCTGCAGCTCTGATTTCACTGAGGAAAATCGGGGACTACAAATACCATACTGCATTACAAGCATATTTATAAAACAGAACTGGCCAAAATATCTCTCTTGGAACTGGGTAACTTGACAACTCTGGAATATCCACAATGAATGTGCATGAAAGATTTGCACCTCCATTGTATGCAGATCTCTCTCATGCATATTCATTGTGGATATCTTGAAAACGCAACTGGCTAGGGAGCTACCAGGACAGGTTTGGGAACCACTGCTTTATGGGATGAATAATTAATACAAAAATAAGAGCAATATATGGAATATGGGGAAGAGAAGCAAAAAAGACACGGAGTATAGCAGTGGTATTCACCAGTCCCCAAGGTTAGATTTTCTCAATAGTTCTAATGAATATATGTGAAAAAGATTCACATACAGCAGAGATAAACAAAATCCAAAGATCACCAAAAGCTACATAAATTATAATGAAACCAAAAGTAAAAATGTAGCACCATATAAAAATATGTCACAACTCGGTATCACAACGTGAAAGTATCCTGCAATCTTTGGCTGACTTATTAATTCTTACGTAGCATTCAAAACTGACTTCAAAAGTGGCAAGAGAAGCCTCAGAAAAACCGGGCAACCAATAACTGTTCATATACGGTCATTGAGAAATACTGCCCTTCATACATCAATGGCCCTCTATACAGCCACTAGCCAGTCTTAATTTCCAATTTTTTATCAATTTTTATTTATTTTTTATCAATTTTTATAAATTTTATAGGAAATAGAGCTTAACTTAAAAGTATCCAGCTTCTGGTCTGTTTTTCCCATTCGGCTTCTGGTCTGTTTTTCTGGTCTGTTGTTGCTTCTTTATTGATAGTTGATCCAAGTAGGTTAAAGTTGTTCACAATTTCAATTTCTTCTCCTTCTACAATGAACCTGTTGATTATGCCAGTTGTCATGATCTTTGTCTCCTTTACATTAAGGTGCAGGCCCATTTTGAGACTATGTTCTTTGACTGTGAGAAGCAAATGTTTCAGATCATCTTCACTTTCAGCCAGTAATGTAGTATCATCAGCATAGCGAAGGTTGTTCATGAGTCTTCCACCAATCTTCACACCTCTGTTGTCTTCATACAATCCTGCTTCTCTGATGATTTGTTCTGCATATAAATTAAACAGGTAGGGGGAAAGTATGCAGCCTTGTCTTACACCTTTGCTTATTTTAAACCATTCTGTTTCTCCTTGTTCTGTTCAAACTGTTGCTTCTTGATCAATGTACAGATTGCGCAAGAGAACGATCAGGTGTTCTGGTATACCCATGCTTCTTAATGTGGCCCAGAGTTTCTCATGGTTTACACAGTCAAAAGCCTTGCTATAGTCGATAAAGCACAAATGGATCCTTGAAAAGACTAAAGAATACCAAAAGGATATCTATCTCACATCCGCAATGATGTGTCTCGTTCCTCGCCCTTTCCTGAACCCTGCTTGCACTTCAGGTAGTTCTTGTTCCAGGTATGGTTGTAGTCTCTTTTGAATAATCTTCAGTAGAATCTTGCTGGCATGTGGGATCAGAGCGATTGTTCGATAATTTCCACAGTCAGTTGGATCACCTTTCTTTAGTATTGGTATAAACACAGATCTTTTCCAGTCAGTTGGCCATGATGTTGTCTTCCATATTTCTTGGCAGAGCCTTGTAAGTATGGTAACAGCTGCATCAGATTGCTGCAATACTTCTATAGGAATGCCATCAATGCCTGGTGCTCTGTTCTTTGATAAGGCTTTCAATACTGCTTCAACTTCTTCTTTCATCACCAATGGTTCCCAATCATAAGGTACAGGTTGAAACGGCTGTTGGTCCACTTGATCTTTATCATATAAAAACTCTGTATATTCCTTCCACCTTTTCTTGATATTCTCAGCATCATTCAGCATAGAACCTTGAGCATCTTGTAACATTCCAATTCGAGGCTGGAACCTTTTCTTTAACTCTCGTAGCTTTAGGAAAGCCGATCTTGTTCTTCCTCTAATAGTTTCTGTTTCTATTTCCTTGCATGCGTCGTCGTATTACTTTTCCTTGTCCTGTCTTGCTGCATGTTGGAAATCTCTGTGTTCTGCGATTCTTTCTTTCTCCTCTGGCTTTAGCTTCTCTGCGTTTCTGGGCAATTTTCAGAGTTTCTTCCGTCATCCATTTTGGCCGTTTTTGCTTTTTCACCTTTTGTAGAGACTTCTCGCTTTCTTCCAACACAACCGTCTTGATGTCATTCCATAACTCTTCCGGAGCTCTGTCATTTGTATCTAAAGCAGCAAATCGATTTTGCAGGCAGTCTTTAAATTCCAGTGGTATATTCTCAAGGTCATATTTTGCTGCATTCATGAGTGGTTTGCTCTTTTTCAACTTTAGCTTGAGTTTGCATACTAGTAGTTGATGATCTGTACCACAGTCAGCTCCAGGTTTTGTCTTTGTTGATGTTATAGAGCTTTTCCATCGTTGACTTCCACAGATGTAGTCAATTTGATTTTTATACAATCCATTGGGTGAAGTCCATGTGTACAGTCGCCGCTTGTGTTGCTGGAAGAAGGTGTTTGAGATGAATAGATCATTGGTCTTGCAGAATTCTATCAGTCTTTCTCCAGCTTCATTTCTGTTGCCAAGTCCATATTTTCCAACTACTTTGCCTTCTTCTTTGTTGCCAACTTTTGCATTCAGTCACCCATGACTATCAGGATATCCTGTTTGCATGTTCTGTCAATTTCAGCTTGTATTTGTTCATAGAACTCTTCAATTTCATTCTCTTCTGCAGCTGTTGTTGGGGCATATACTTGAATTATAGTTGTGTTGATAGGCAATCCTCGTAGACGAATAGAGATTAAGCGTTCGCTGACTGCATTGTATTGCATTACAGTTCTTGCAAGTTTCTTCTTTATTATAAATGCAACACCATTTCTTCTTTGTCTTTCATTTCTAGCATAGTAGACCATGTGGTCATCTGTTGCAAAGTGCCAGATGCCAGTCCATTTCAGTTCGCTGACACCCAACAGATCAAGTTGTACACGTTCCATTTCTTTCTTGACCACCTCCAACTTCCCTTGGTTCATGCTTTGTACGTTCTGACTCTCATTTCATGTGCAGCTACATCAGAAGTCAGACTTCCCGAGGGCTTTGATCCAACCACATCATAAATGCTGGCTTTACTCTGAAAAGTCTTCAGCTCTTCCCCAGTAGCCAGTTGAGTGCCTTCCGACCTGGGGGTCTCATCTTCCAGCACCATAGCACAATTTGTTTTGTTGTAACTATCCATTGGGTTTTCATGGCAAGATACAGAAGTAGATTGCCGGGCCTTTCTTCCGTGCAGTTTAAGTTTGGTGGTGTTGCCGTTGTCACAAAAATGTGATCCTCCGCTATCAACACTATCCCATTCTGCTGCTGCCCAGATGGGTGGTTTGTCTTGGTCTGGCACCTCAGCTGAGACCTATCCATCTTGGGAGACCCTGCCAGTAGTTAAACTACCGATAGTTTAGCTCTCAGCATCACTGATGCACGCAAGCCCTCACAGCACGACAAGCTGCAAACCAAGTGAGAGCAAGATGGTATACAAGAATGTAAATATGAACATGTATGTCAGTACATACCTTGCATCAAATGGTATGGGCATAGGAACTGGCCCCAGTGATTCTTGCCCTGGTCATCTCTACAAACACGCTTTAAACTGCTAGGGATGAACCCTCACCAGGTCCACAAAACCCCGAACTAAACTTGAAGGTCCCCCAAATGATGCATAATGTTGCTGAGCAACAAATGTATGCCATTTTTGTGCCTCTGACCTAAAAATGCACTCATTCTGCAGCTCTGCTCTATACCCCTCCCCGTGAACACCACTCTTCTGTCAGATTGCTTCTATCTGTTGTTGTGATGTTCCATGTAAACTGCCCCTGATCTCAGGAAGGGGCGGTATATAAAACTTTGTTAAATAAATAAATCTGTGCCCTTCCCTAATACTACAAAATCCAGATGTTGCTCCCTTCACCTTGCTGCTCCATATGTCCGGACCAAACTACCTGAGTCTGTATGTCAGACTTCATTCCTGGCTCCTCTCAAATTCAGGCTGGACCCTCACCTCATTGGTGCCGCTGTTGGATCAGATCCGCCTAAGCTTCCTTCTGTGTCCTGACCATTTCTCCTGGATGTATCCTATTCACAGCTGCTGTGTTGTCTGTCCCGACTAGATTGTAAGTTCTGCTGAGCAGGGACTATCTTTTACATGTGTCTGAGCAGTGCTGCATACACCTTGTAGCGCTTTACAAATGATCAGTAGTTATAGATGTAGTAGGGCCTTCTGGTTATGGCATCTGAGGCCCACCTATCTGGGTACTGGCATTTTACACAACAGTTACACTTGTCCCATCGTGGTGTATGTCGGCCTGTATACATGTTCTTTGTTAATATGTAAATAGTTTACCCTGTAATTACTCCAAGTTACCCATCCTGTTAAAATGTAAGCACAAGACAGTTTCGACTGAATTGAGCAATTATCGTTAACTGTAACCCGCACTGATAACAAAGAGCGCGGTATATAAAAGATGTTAAATAAATAAAAATAAAATAAATACATCACCTATCTGTGGGGCAACCTTGCCTGCATTCGCACAGCCAGCTTTCTGGCACTGCTTCCATGGTCAGGGCTAGGTGGGTGTGGGGAGGCGAAATCCCTAAGGCATCACACCAAGTAGCCAGACTCCAGATATGTCACAGCTCTAGCCAGGGGCGGCTCAAGGCAATCTGCTGCCTGAGACGAAGGATGAGATGGCACCCCCCCTGCCCCATAGAGGAGGGCGGGGCTTTTTCAAAACTCCAATCAGGGACTGAACCAAACCAAAAAGCCGATTAGATTATAGGGAGGAAATGCAAGTTGTTTGCACACCAAGGAACTAAAAGAGAGCGAGAACCACAGCACGGTTTATAAAACTAAATTATAACTCATTTTTATTTTGTTATAAACTGCATTATGGTTCTTGCTTTTTCTTTTTCAACATATATTTTACATCCACAGAAGCCCCTTCAACAGAGCAGAACCAGGACATTCATACACAGAACTTAATATCTTTAAAAAAATCTGATTCTGATCATTTCACTAAGAATAACAACAAACATTCTCCAGTACCAGGCATATTGTGAACTAATACAAAACCCTACAACAAAGTCACTGAGTATCTATAGAGCAAATCTACCATACCATACCAGCACCAACTTCCAAAACTCACATAAGTAGCCCATCCAAAAAAATCGTCACTGTATATACTACAGTGGGCCCTGGAACAACCATACACCTATTTGAAAAGCTGAACAAGTCAAATTACTACAGTACAGTATAGATCTTTAAGTACAAACTCCATGTTAACAGAACACCTGGCCTCAGTCACACACTCAGTACACGGACCCTCACCAAGTACAGAATAAGTGACTTACAATCTAAAGTAAAAATAAAAATATGTAGACAAAATTTAAACTGAAACCCAAAGAAGCCAGACTCCGCATGCTGCAGTGCAGCATCAGTTAAGTAAGAGATGCAGTTCCCCCATATTGTGTAAAATATAAAGATAGCACAAAGTCCAATCACTATAATGAAATAAAATTATTTTTTCTACTTTTGTCTGACCATTTTATTCTCTGATCATGCTGGTCCCGATCTGAAGCTTCTGCATTCCTGTCTTCTCTTAGCTCTCTTCCTGTGGTCTATAGTCCATCTGCCATTTCTTATCTCTTTAGTTTAATTCACTTCTATCCATCAGCCTATTTCCAGTCCCAGTAACCCTTCCCAGTCCCAGCCCCTTTCCAGTCCTCCCTCCCAGTACCTTCCAATGTCAACTTGCATTCCCTTAACTGCCACTGATGTCCATTCCCTTCCAGTCCCCCTCCTTCCTCACTGTCCAGCCCCTTCTAGTCCAAATACCATGGCAGCCCCTCTCAGCATCCACTACCTTCCAGTCCCATTCTCCCATCCCCTTGCATCAGCCCATTTGTAGCCCTAGCCCCCAGTTTTCTTCCAGGGCCAGCAGCTCTATCCTCCCCTCCCCACCATAAGCCCATTCACAGTCGAAGCACCCCCAATCAGCTCACTTCCAGTGCTAGTCCATTACCAGTGCTATCCTCCCCTAATTATCCCAATCTCCAGGAACAAGCAGGAATGTCATCACATATGGGTATCATCGGTACCGACGGAGCCTGCGCGGGAACACTTCTCAGCATCCAATCAGAAAGCTTTTGGGAGCATCCCACAGCGCCTGTGTGCTGCCTTCCCGCCTTTCCCAACTGCCTCTCTCCAGTTCTTCTTTTTCCGCGGAGCCAGCAGGTCGCGTTCCTGTCACTGCAGAAGAATTCTTTTTTATTTTTATTTTTTGTGGTCGCGTCTGCCTTCCTCGACGCTCTACCGGTACTGCCGGTTTCTTTCTCTTCTTATTTCTGTAAAAAAAATATATATATATTCTCTTTTTTCTTTTTCTTCAGGTGCACGTGCCTTTTTGGACTTTAGGCCCAAAAACCTTTCCTTACCATGGAGAAACCTGCCTCAGTTTTCAAAAAGTGCACCAAGTGTGGTGGTACCATTTCCGTCACCAACACCCATGAATGGTGTCTAAAATGTTTAGGGCCTGACCACTCCATCACAGATTGTATGTCCTGCGCCATGATGTCTAAAAGAGGTTGGCAGAACCGAGCTGCTAAGCTCAGTACCCTGTTTCCCTCTGATGCAGCTTCGGTGGCATCGACGTCTTCCAGGGCTGCTTCTTCCTCCCATGGATCTCAGGTAACTAAACATAAATCCAGCCGGTCCTCAAAGGGTAAATCTCCTTCTAAGCATCGAGATGCCTCTGGGATTGCCCTCGAGGATTCTGCACCGGCAAAATTACCCCGGCGGGAGGCTTCGGCTGCCAAAGCATTATCGGGATTCCAGGATGTTCTCGAGGCCTCGACCTCGGCAGACCTACTGGTGCCATGCTCTGGGGTACTGGCGGTCTCCTCCGGTACCGACATCCAGGCATTGGCAGCGTCAATACCAGAGAGTTCTGACTATGGAACGCAGTCTGGCGGCTTTCCTTGCGGTATCGACGCCCTCGGAACCGCGACAGACAATTCCACTGGCACCGGCCTCGGTACCGGTACCGATAGCATCGACATCGGTATCTGCTTTGCCAGTACCCAGTCATCCGATGACCTCCGGTACCGATACCCCAGTACCGGTTACTCCCGGTACCGACTTTGGTCGGTACGGGTATCGGACTCTTCAAGAGCATCCGGACAGACGATACTTCGAGTCCTCAGAAGAATCTGAGGATTCAGACAGTTCTGTCGATGCAGCGATGCTTCTCCCAGAGGAGCCCTCTCCCCTAAACGCAGGATGTCTCCTCCAGAGGATATTTCCTTCCAGGATTTTATCAGGGAGGTGGCTCGGGGCCTGTCCATTACTGTGGCCCTTGAAACAGAGCCAAGGGCCAAGGAGTTGGAAATTCTACAATATCCTAAAACTCCTAAGGAGGCAGCTACCTTGCCCATTCATGAGATTTTATATGATCTCATGTTAAGGATGTGGGAAACACCTCTTACCACCTCTCCTCATTCTCGTAGACTGGATACTATGTATCGAGTCCCTCCTTGTCCTGGGTTCCATAAGACTCAGCTTCCTCACCACTCTATTGTAGTGGAGTCAGCTATGAGAAGGATCAAGAGTGCAAAAAGACATGCCTCTAATCCTCCAGGACGTGAGTGCAGAACCCTGGATGCTTTTGGACGTCGGGTCTTCCAAGCTTCCATGCTTTCTGCCAGGATCAGTTCCTGTAGTCTCTATATGGGAATGTTCCTGAAGGAGGTCACAGATGATTTAGAGGCTTTAAGTCCTTTTCTTCCTGAGGATAATAGACAGGCTTTTCTCACTTTGGTCAAACATGCCCAAGATGTTTCTAAATTTTCCAACCGTGCAGCCTTTGACTGCTTTGAGTGCATAAGCAGAACCTCGGCTATGGCCATAGGTGCACATAGAATTGCTTGGCTCCAGGCATCTGATTTAGAGCTCTGGGTACAAGACAAATTGGGAAATATCCCTTGTACTGCTGAGAACCTGTTTGGTAAAGATTGGCAGGAAAAGGCCAATGAAATGGATGCTGAAAATTCCACCTTGGATAGATTATCCAAGTCCACTGCTGATCCTGCTAGAAGAAAATTGTTCAAGAAACCATTCTTTTCTAAAAAGAAAAAATTTTATCCTGCTTATGTTCAGCAGGGACGTTCTGCAGGTCAGCTTGCCAGGAAAGGTCCGCAACCACCCAAACAGAAGAAAGTAAAGGCTGCTAGGCCTCAACCGGCCCAGCAGGCTCAGCCTCCACAGGGCCTTTGACTCTCATCTAGAGAACTTAACCTTCCTGGAATGGTGGAAGGTTCTGGTCCCCCGAGAACCAGGAAGGTTATGTCATTTTGCCCCCAGATGGGGGCAAATAACAGAAGAGCATTGGACACTCTCCATCATAAAGGAGGGGTACAAGCTTCATTTTTCAAGCATGCCCCCTCACACAATAGTAAAGCAGTTCAATTCTCCGACCTCTCTCATCAACCTGTTAGGTCAGGAGGTCGCTATCCTTCTTGCCCAAGGGGCAATAGAAGAAGTACCCCTTCATCAACGGTACAGGGTTCTAGTCCCCTTATTCCAAAGAAAACAGGGGGTTACAGACCTATCTTAGACCTCAGAGAACTGAACAAATTCCTTGTCAAGGAGAAATTCAAAATGATTTCTCTCGGATCTCTGCTGCCATACCTTCAGAGTCAGGATTGGCTTTGTTCTCTAGATCTCAAGGATGCATACACCCATGTTCTCATCCATCCAACTCACAGAAGGTTCCTTCGGTTCCTTTTTCAGGGAAAGCACTACCAATACAGGGTGCTTCCTTTTGGCCTGGCCTCAGCACCAAGGATGTTCACGAAATGCATGGCTGTTGTAGCAGCATTTCTCCGCACTCTAGGGATATTCGTTTTCCCCTACTTAGACGACTGGCTCATTCGAGCCCCAACAGAGTCAGAGGCCAGGACTTCTCTATCCTGCACAATGCGTATCCTTCAGTATTTAGGGCTGGTAATAAACATCCCAAAATCCAGTCTGACTCCCACTCAGTCTTTAGAGTTCATAGGAGCTTTCCTGGATACCACAAAGGCAAGGGCCTATCTCCCCCAGCCAATTGCCTTCGCTTGGTGCAGTTAGCTTCTCAAGCAGTGCTAAAGCCTCATCTAACTGCTCGAGAAATGTTAAAACTACTAGGCCACATGGCATCCACCGTGCATGTGGTTCCCTATGCTCGCCTCCATATGAGGGCAGCTCAGTGGACTTTATCCACCCAATGGACCCAGGCATCAGGATGCCTGTCAGACAAAATAGCAAACACAAGTCGCCTTATTTTGTCCCTCCACTGGTGGAAGTCCACTCAAAACCTGTTGCTGGGGTCCCCTTTTTAACAACCCTTACCCCAAGCAACTCTCACAACAGATGCTTCTCCAATGGGTTGGGGAGCTCATCTGCAAGACCTCTCCACCCAGGGCACCTGGTCTCCACAGGAGAGTTATCTACATATCAATCTCTTGGAGCTCAGAGCAATCTTCCTTGCTCTGCGAGTGTTCCACACCCTGCTCAGCTACAAGACAGTCCTCATTCATACGGACAATCAAGTAGCCATGTTCTGTGTGAACAAGCAGGGGGGAACGGGCTCTCTGTCGCTTTGCAATAAAGCCTTGTGACTATGGGCTCTCGCCAGAGAGCATCAGATTCATCTTCTGGCAGTGTATCTTCCAGGCATTCAAAACTCTTGGGCAGACAGACTCAGTCGAGTTCTGCTTCCACATGAGTGGTCTCTGCATGCAGACCAGGTAACCAGGATATTTCAACTTTGGGGAACCCCGGACATAGACCTCTTTGCAAGTCTGTGGAATGCCAAACTTCCCCGGTTCTGTTCCAGAATTCCGGCTCAGGGGGCTCAGGCCAGGGATGCTTTCCTCCTTTACTGGGGTCAAGACTTCTGTATGCCTTTCCACCCATTCCCCTAATTCCCAAAACCCTGTTCAAGCTTCAGAGAGACAGAGGCCATATGATTCTCATAGCTCCACATTGGCCATGGCAAGTGTGGTACCCTCTGCTTCTACATCTATCTCAAGATCCCTCCCTGGAGTTAGGGTCTGCTCCAGATCTCCTATCCCAGGAGGACGGAATATTATGGCATCCCAATCCCCAGTCTCTGCATCTCAGGGCTTGGTTGCTGAAGGCCTAGATCTCCATGATCTTAATATCCCTCAGCAAGTAAAAGATATTCTTCTTGCTTCCAGGAAACCTTCCACAAGACGTTCTTATGTCTTCAAGTGGAAAAGGTTTACTAAATGGTGTTCGCAAAAGGCTCTTAACCCCCTTGCGATACCTCTGGAATCATTGCTGGAGTATCTCCTTCATTTATCCAATGCAGGTCTTAAGACTAATTAAGTAAGAGTCCATTTGAGTGCTATTGCAGCTTCCTTTAGAGTGGAGGAGTAGCCTAGTGGTTAGAACACTGGCTTGGTAACCAAGCAACCATGGTTCAATTCCCACTAGCACTCCTTGTGGCCTTGGGCAAGTCACTTAACCCTCCATTGCCTCTGAAGAAAGGCCTGGCAATCTAATTCCGGTGACACTGCCAAGAAAACCCAGGAGCTTCTGGGTCGCCAGGAGTCAGGACTGACTCAAAGGCACACATTGCATTGCATTTCCTCTCGTCCTCTTATAGCAAGATTTATGAGAGGCCTTCTTTTAACTAAGCCTCCCATTAGACCACCACCGGTAGCATGGGACTTAAACCTGGTTCTTGGGCAGCTCATGAAGCCACCTTGCAAGCGCTAGTAGCTGATCCACCTTATACAAAGTTCCATCATGACAAGGTAGTCATCCACACTTTATGCCAAAGGTGGTCTCGCCTTTTCATCTGAACCAAGCGGTCTACCTACCTGTGTTTTTTCCAAGGCCTCATGCATCAAATGCAGAGAGGAATCTTCATACCTTGGACTGTAAAAGAGCTTTAGCCTTTTACTGACAAAGAACACAGCAACATAGAAAGTCCTCTCAACTCTTTGTTGCTTTTGATCCTTCTCATTTGGGACTTCCATTCTCCAAGAGAACACTGTCTAACTGGATTGCTCAGTGTATTTCCTTCGCCTATCAGAGTAAGAATCTTTCTCTGGAGGGCCATGTCACAGCTCACAATGTGAGAGCCAAGGCAGCCCCAATGGCTCATCTGTACGCTGTCTATCGATGACATCTGTCGAGCAGCCACTTGGGCCTCGGTTCATACCTTTACAGCCCATTACTGCTTGGATAAGAACTCCCGCCGGGATGCCTTGTTTGGTCAGGCTGTTCTCCAATACCTGTTCCATACCTAATCAACTCCTACCCACCATCCCTGGTAGGATGGCAGATATCCATGGGGGGGAAGTGGAGCCCTGTTCAGGGACACACAACTTCTGGGGTCTCTCCCTGGCACCTAAAGCTAGGGAGTCCCCATATGTGATGACTACATTCCTACTTGTTCCTGGAGATAGCATAGTTACTCACCTGTAACAGGTGATCTCCGGGAACAGCAGGAATTTAGTCCTCACAACCCACCCACCTCCCCTAGGAGTTGTATCTCTCTATCTATCTCTTTCCTTTCCCTCTCTCTCTTTGTCTCAGCTTTAAAACTCAACTGGAGAGAGGCAGTTGGGAAAGGCGGGAAGGTAGCACGCAGGCGCTGTGGGATGCTCCCAAAAGCTTTCTGATTGGACGCTGGGGAGCGTTCCCACACAGGCTCCGTTGGTACCGACGATACCCATATGTGAGGACTAAATTCCTGCTGTTCCCGGAGATCACCTGTTACAGGTGAGTAACTATGCTTTACCAGTCCTACCCCCCATCAACCCATTACCAGTCCTAGCCCCCATCAACCCATTACCAGTCCTAGCCCCCCTGATCTGCCCATTACCAGTGCTAGCCCACCCCATCTGCCCATTTCCAGTGCTAGCCCCCCCATCAGCCCATTATAATCCTAACCCTCACTGTCTCTCCCCTTTGTCCAGCATTTATCCCGTCTCCCCCCTTTGTCCGGCACTTGCCCCCCTGTCTCCCCCCTTTGTCCGGCACTTGCCCCCCTGTCTCCCCCCTTTGTCCGGCACTTGCCCCCCTGTCTCTTCCCTGTGTCCGGCACTTGCCCCCCTGTCTCTTCCCTTTGTCCGGCACTTGCCCCCCTGTCTCTTCCCTTTGTCCGGCACTTGCCCCCGTCTCTCCCCTTTGTCTAGTACTTGTCCCCCTGTCTCCCCCTTTGTCCAGTATGTCCCTGTCTCCCCCTTTGTTCAGCATTTTCCCCGTCTCCCCCTTTGTCTAGCACTTGCCCCCCCGTCTCCTCCTTTTCTTATTTATTTATTTATTTTATTTACAGTCTTTTTTATACCGCGCTATTCAACATCAGTGCGGTTTACATGAAACAGAAACACATACGGTGCAGGGGACTGTTCCGTATTTACAATAAACAGGTGCTTAAAACTTGGATAAACTGGGGTAACTACTTACATATAGGCTTCATATCAGGTCCTATCATAGATTAATGATGGTGTATTGGTGTATGTGAGATGGTTGTTGGTACACCTACGTCTAGGTAGTGTTTGAGGAAGAGGTGGTGTTTTAAAGCCTTCCTGAATTGTATTAGGTCAGGGATTGCCCGGATGTCAGGTGGTAGGGCATTCCAGCATCTGGATGTGCAGAATCTAAATGCCCTGTTTACTGTTGTCTGGGTGCATTGAGTTACTGTCTTAGGAATTAACAGTGTGTTTATTGCTGCAGATCTTCTGGCCCTGTTGGGGGGAGTCATGTGGGTGAGCTCTGAGAGTGAGGCGGAGGAGAGCCCGTTGATGGCCTTGAAGGTCAGCAGTAGGTTCTTGAAGGTGAGTCTGCTGTGGATAGGGAGCCAATGGAGCTGTTTCAAGATGGGCGTCACATGGTCACGCCTGGAGGCGCCATGTAGCACTCTGGCTGCGGTATTCATTGCTAGCTGGAGTGGACACAGCGTGGCTCGTGGAAGCCCTTGTAGGATCGCATTGGTGTAGTCAAAATGTGGGATGATCAGCGCTTGATAGATTGTCCGGAAGTCGTGTGGTTCTAGCAAGGAGCATAAGTGTCTGAGAGTCCAGATCTTATGATAGACTGCTTTTACCATGTTGCTAATGTGCGCTTTCATGTCTAAGCGTTGGTCTAAGATGACCCCAAGGTATCGGATTGTGGACTTGGTTTGTAGCTCTGCTTCCTTGACTTTTAGGCAGGCTGGAGGAATGAATTCTTGGTTCTTCGTGACAAACAGAACTTCTGTTTTCTTGTGCTGTATTCAGAGGTTTTGGGTTGGCCACTGCGTCGAAGCAGTCTGTTAGTGGGGAAAAGTCTGGATGGTCGGTTAGGAAAGGCATGTAAAGTAGTACATCGTCGACATATATCAGGCACTTAACCTTGAAGGATTGGATGAGGTTACAGATTGGTTGCATGTAAAGGTTGAACATCAGGGCGGAGAGGGAGGAACCCTGTGGGACGCTCTGCTTCTGGTGGAAGGGTTCTGATGTTGAGGTTTCCGAGCGTACGTGCTGCCATCTGTCGGACAGGTATGATTTGCACCAGTTTAGTGCTGTGCCACAGATACCCTTCTCTTCAAGCCGCTTCAGGAGGATCTCATGGCTTACCGAGTCGAATGCGGCGGCTATATCCAAGAAGACGAGGACAAACCCTTGGCGGGCGTTATCGATTCCTTTGTCCAGCATTTTCCCCCTGTCCCCCCTTTGTCCAGCATTTTCCCTGTCTCCCCCTTTGTCCAGCATTTTCCCCCGTCTCCCCCTTTGTCCAGCACTTGTCCCCCCGTCTCCCCCTTTGTCCAGTATGTCCCTGTCTCCCCCTTTGTCCAGCACTTGTCCCCCTGTCTCCCCCTTTGTCCAGTATGTCCCCCTTTCCCCCTTTGTCCAGTATGTCCCCCTTTCCCCCTTTGTCCAGCATTTTCCCCGTCTCCCCCTTTGTCCAGCACTTGCCCTGTCTCCCCCCTTTGTCTAGTACTTGTCCCCCCGTCTCCCCCTTTGTCCAGCATTTTCCCCCTGTCTCCCCCCTTTGTCCAGCATTTTCCCCCTGTCTCCCCCCTTTGTCCAGCACTTGCCCCCCTGTCTCTCCCCTTTGACTAGTACTTGTCCCCTTTCTCTCCCCTTTGTCCAGTATGTCCCTGTTTCCCCCAGTCTCGCCCTGTGTCCAGGATGTCCCTGTTTCCCCCTGTCTCCCCCTTTGTCCAGCACTTGTCCCCCTGTCTCCCCCTTTGTCCAGTATGTCCCCCTCTCCCCCTTTGTCCAACATTTTCCCCCTGTCTCCCCCCTTTGTCTAGTACTTGTCCCCCCCCCGTCTCCCCCTTTGTCCAGCATTTTCCCCCGTCTCCCCCCTTTGTCCAGCACTTGCCCCTGTCTCTCCCCTTTGACTAGTACTTGTCCCCCTGTCTCCCCCTTTGTCCAGTATGTCCCTGTTTCCCCCTGTCTCCCCCTTTGTCCAGCACTTGTCCCCCAATCTCCCCCTTTGTCCAGCATTTTCCGCCCGTCTCCCCCTTTGTCTAGCACTTGTCCCCCCCATCTCCCCCTTTGTCCAGCATTTTCCGCCCATCTCCCCCTTTGTCCACTATGTCCCCCTCTCCCCTTTTGTCCAGCATTTTCCCCTGTCTCCCCCTTTGTCTAGTACTTGTCCCCGCCGTCTCCCCCTTTGTCTAGTACTTGTCCCCGCCGTCTCCCCCTTTGTCCAGCATTTTCCCCCGGTCTCCCCCTTTGTCTAGTATGTCCCCCTTTGTCCAGCATTTCCCCCTGTCTCCCCCCTTTGTCTAGTACTTGTCCCCGCCCTCCCCCCTTTGTCCAGCATTTTACCCCCATCTCTCCCCTTTATCTAGTACTTGTCCCCCTGTCTCCCCCTTTGTCCAGTATGTCCCTGTTTCCCCCCGTCTCCCCCTTTGTCCAGCACTTGTCCCCCCGTCTCCCCCTTTGTCCAGCACTTGTCCCCCTTTCTCCCCCTTTGTCCAGTATGTCCCCGTCCCCCGTTTGTCCAGTATGTCCCCGTCTCCCCTTTGTCCAGCATTTTCCACCCTGTCTCCCCCCTTTGTTCAGCACTACCCGTCTCCCCCCTTTGTCTAGTACTTGTCCCCGTCTCCCCTTTGTCCAGTATGTCCCCGTCTCCCCCTTTGTCCAGTATGTCCCCGTCTCCCCCTTTGTCCAGCATTTTCCCCGTCTCCCCCTTTGTCCAGCATTTTCCCCCTGTCTCCCCCTTTGTCTCTCCTTGTCCTTCTTCTGTCCCCACTCCCTCCACCTGCACCTCTCATCGGTGGCAGCGGGGGCATTCCGACTGTTTTTATTTTAGATTTTGCAGCCTCTGGCCTGTCTCTGTCTTCCCACACAGGAAATCACAGGCAGGCCAGAGGCTGCAAAATCTAAAATTAAAACAGTTGGAGTGCCGCTTGAGGCCATCACCTCAGGTGGTCTAATGGAAGAACTGCCCCCGGATCTAGCAGCTCTTATTGATCCTGGCCTGGGTAGGGATGTAGGCCGCATGGGACGATACGGGGAATGTTGCCACTACATTAGTCGTGTCTCCCAGTGCCAAGTTCAGCGATGTATGGCTGCCTTATATCACTGCCAATAATATCTGATCTAATTAGAGTACCCTATGTAAAATAATCCAGAAGGAATCAGCATAGGTTCCCTATGGATAAATGTCAAGACGTATCCCTGTCAAAAAAGATGTATCCCTGTCAATAATTCAACAGTGCAAACAGCACTAATACATGCTCAACAGCAACACCATTTGTCCCACAAAATATGCATTATGGGCATGCATTAGTGCTGTTTGTATTGTTGGTTGCCCTTATTCTGAGGGTCCCTTATTGACGAGATATATTTTGACATGTAGCTATAGTGAACCCTCTCGGAGTTTGACTGCTCAATCATACTGGCAACTGGTGATACTGCAGTCATCCATATGGTCCAGGTACTGGTCGGGCTTTCATGTCTCCCCCCCGCCCCCCCAGAATTGCGTATACCAGATCCCTCCGTGCACTCCTCAAACCACGCGCACACGCACACACACGCTATGACATAATTGCATGGGGTACCAGGAAATTCATATATGATCTCCTTTTCTCGCCCAAAAGGGAATCTTTTCCCTGCTCACACTCATATTATCCCTGTATCAGCAGTCCCATTTTTCAGAACATGGGAATTGTTAGGGACCCATAGATTGGCTCCTTTAGCACAAACTGCACATAAGTGCATAGCCTGAATAAACACAGTTGCTCTTCTAATGTTTCTGTAAGGGTGTTTATAAATATTTCTTTACCTTACAACTTTCCCTCACCTCTGCTCCCTGTACCTTGAGGCTGCATCTTATATTTTTCCAGACTGCAGTCACACCAGTTCAAAACATGTTTGTCACGACCATTCTTTTATATGGGCCGCATTGCAGAGTTGAGCAGAATATTTTCTAAGTCCTAGCCTTATACCACATTTCAGCAGGGCTAGCGAGGATATTTCCGGAAAACACTTAATACATACGTGGGCCTTTCCAGAATACGCTTTCTACGTTTCCGTGGCCGAGTACACCCACGTTCTGAGATCTCCGTGCTAGTGCCTTGGACGTGCATGTCAGCAGTGTTTCTGAATACCGTCTGGGACGTTTTCGGCACATAAACGTCCCCACCACACATACAAACCCCTTATTCATGTTCTGGAATGACCCCCTATACGTACAAGGCTAGTAGTTGTGGGGAACAAAAATAAATGACTAGTGCATAAGTGGAAGAAAATGGGACTGAACTCAATCAATAAAGAGAGTCTAGATAAATTTGGCAAAACTGAAATGGGATGACGTAATGACGATAGATGGACTGTATCCTAAGATATTAATGGAGTTTATAGATTTGCTAGCAGCACTATTGACATCACTTGAGGCAGAAGTGGTTCCAAAAGGACAGATGTGCTCTCAGTCCATAGAGGTATTAGCGGAAAAGAATCAGTACCAAAGAAAGTATTATGGAATATTTATTACATAATATTTATAAGTTGCCTAGTCAAAATATTGCTCTAGACAACATAATAGTAACAAAAAACACCAAAACAAAATAAAACGCTTACTTGTGGAGTAATCAGTACCTGAAGAGGCATCCATAGCGCCTCACAAATAGAATATTAAGCAGAAAGTCTAAATAGCCATGTCTTAGGAAGTTTTTTTAAGTGAAACGTATTTGCTACATATTCTCAATGCCCTAGGAATAGAATCTAGCCATTCAGGGGCAAAACATAAGAGGTCTCTTTTAGCAGTCTCCGCATAATTAATACTCAAAGAAGAGGTTACATAAAGCAGGGTTCCTTGGGATGAGCATAAGTTCTAGCTGGAACGTATTATTTGAGGCTATACGTATATTAATAATACCTTGAAAATAAAAATAAGGATTTTGTAAACAATTCTTGCCAGAGCTCAGTGATTTTCAGTCTTGAAGGACTGCTAAGAGAGGAGCTGCTACTGCTGGGAAGGAATCTGAACTTGTAATTACCTGCTGGAAATTTCTCAGATCTTATTTATTTAACAGATTTTTTATACCATTTTTCTACTAGTCAAAACGGTTTGCAAAGAACTGGGTGTGAACAGTCAACTTTAGGTGCATCAAGGGTTGCATATAATGTTAATAAATACAAGAACTGAGTAATAGTTGACTTAAATTAACAGGTTGGTAAGAATGAATAAGCTATAGCATATTACAGTATCTGTCAATACAATACAAAAAATGAGTAATTGTTAACATAATTAACAGGTTAGTAAGAGTGGACATTTAGTGTCTCTAGTGGCTTTGTCATATCCCTTTGCTTAAGAATTTCTTGGAGGTGAGGGGGCCATGTTGACATGTTGACTTGAGTTTCTCTGGGGGTCTGATCAAAGTATTCTTGAAAGAGGTGCTTTTCTAATTTCTTTCAGAAATCTCCAATTGATTCAATGTTCCTTATGGGATGCGAAGTAGGGAGTTCCAGAGAACAGGAGCATAGAAGGAGAATGCTGCATGGCAAGTGCATTGTTTTCTCTTTCTGAGCTGGGGTGGAACCTCAAGAAGATTTTGTGTTGTCTTGGTCTATTAATCTTGGGTTTATGTAGTAGCAATTGTAAGTGTTCGGAGGAGTGGTGGTTCAAATCTTATTGATGTTGGTGATGGTTTTGTATTTGATTCTTGTGGTGATGGGGAGCCAGTAGAGTTGTTTGAGGATGGGTGCTATATGGGTCTGTCGAGGCTCTTTCGAGGATCCTTGCTGCGGTGTTCTGTGCTAATTGCAGGGGGTGAAGTGTGACATTGGGTGATCCTTGATAGACTGAGTTAATTTAGTCAAGAAGAGGAGTGATGATTGCTTTATATACTGAGCGGACGTTTTCTGGGTTCAGAAAGGGATGTAGGATTTTTAGAGTTCTGAGTTTGTGGTAGACTGATTTGGTGGTGGTTTTGACTTGTGTTTGGAAGTTCAGGTGTTGGTCCAGTATAACTCTTAGGTATTTTATCTCTGATGTAATATGTAGGTCTATGATACCCACTTTGATTGAAGCGGGTGGTTTAAAGATAGGGTCTCTTGTAATGTGAATGATCTCTATTTTGGTGTAGTTGACTGACAGATTGTGGAAATGAAGCCATTTGACTAGCTCACAGAAGCAGTTAGTGGTTTTGGAGTAGTCCGGTGTGGTTATGGTGAATGGCATGAAGATAAGAACATAAGAACATAAGACATGCCATACTGGGTCAGACCGAGGTCCATCAAGCCCAGTATCCTGTTTCCAACAGTGGCCAATCTAGGTCATACGTACCTAGCAATATCCCCAAAAGACACAGGTTCCACAATGCTTGTACTGGGTCAAGCATTGATATCCTGGGTCCCTTTTTAATAGTGGTTTATGGACCTTTCCTCCAGGAACTTGTCCAAACCTTTTTTAAACCCAGCTATACTAACAGCCCTTACTACATCCTCCGGTAACAGATTCCAGAGCTTGATTACACGTTGACTGAAAAAATATTTTCTCTTATTTGTCTTAAATAGTTTACCCTGTAGCTTCATTACATGTCCCCTAGTCTTTCTATTTTCTGATAGCGTAAACAATTGATCAAAGTTTATCCTTTCCACTCCATTAATTAATTTATAGACCTCTATCATATCTCCCCTAAGCCGTCTATTTTCCAGTTTAAAGAGACCTAACATTTTTAGACTCTCTTCATAGTAGTAGCCTTCCAACCCATTCACCAAAATGGTTGCTCGTCTCTGAACTTTTTCTAATAACTCTATTTCCTTATTAAGATACGGTGACCAGAATTGCACACAATATTCAAGGTGCGGTCGTACATGGAGCGATACAGAGGCATTATAATATCCTTTGTTTTATTCTCCATCCCTTTCCTTATGATACCTAGCATTCTATTTGCTTTCTTGGCCGCCGCTGCACACTGGGCGGAGGGTTTTAACATTTTATCCACGATGACTCCTAAATCTTTTTCCTGGGTGGTGGTTTCTAATGTGGAGCCTTGCATCGTGTAACTATAGTGTGGGTTGTTCTTTCCTAGGTGCATAACTTTGCACTTGTCCACATTAAATTTCATCTGCCATTTGGATGCCCAGTCTTCCAATTATCCAGATCCTCCTGCATTTTCCACAATCCTCTTGGGTTTTAACAAATTAAACAGTTTTGTGTCATCTGCAAATTTGATAACCTCACTAGTTATTCCCTTTTCCAGGTCATTGTATGAATATGTTAAAAAGTAGCGGACCCAGTACAGATCCCTGGGGTAACTCCACTATTCACCTTTTTCCATTGGGAATATTGGCCATTTAGCCCTACCCTCTGCTTTCTATCTTTAAACCAGTTCCCAATCCACAATAGTACACTGCCATCCTATCCCATGACTTTTTAGCTTCGCCAAAAGTCTCTGATGGGGGACCCTTGTCAAAAGCTTTCTGAAAGTCCAGATACACTATATCAACCGACTCACCTTTGTCTACCTGTTTATGCACACCTTCAAAAAAACATATCAGATTAGTAAGACAAGATCTTCCTTGTCTAAAGCCATGTTGGCTGTCTCCCATTAGGCCATGACTGTGTAATTTTGTTCTTTATGATGGTTTCTACCATTTTCCCTGGTACTGACGTCAGGCTCACCGGTCTGTAATTTCCCGGGTCACCCCTGGAACCCTTTTTAAAAATTGGTGTTACGTTGGCGACCCTCCAATCTTCAGGTATTACAGATGATTTTAATGAAAGTTCACAGATTACCAATAGCAGGTCTGCAATCTCATATTTCAGTTCTTTCAACACTCTGGTATGTATACCATCCGGTCCAGGTGATTTGCTATTATTCAGTTTATCAAATAGTTGTAATATATCTTCCCGGTGTAGCGATATTTCTCTCAATTCATCTGCAGTATCACCTTTAAATACCACTTCAGTCTTGGGTAACATCCCTACATCTTCCTCAGTAAAGACCGAAGCAAGAATTCATTCAGTCTCTCTGCTATAGCCTTGTCTCCTCTTACTGCCCCTTTTACCCCTTTATCATCTAATGGTCCAATTGACTCTCTCACAGGCCTTTTGCTACGAATGTACTTGAAAAAGTCTTTATTTCGTGTTTTTGCTTCCGTAGCAAGTTTCTTCTCAAATTCCCGCTTTGCCTGTCTTATCAATGCTTTTCATTTAACTTGCCAGTGCTTGTGCTGTTTTCCAGTTTTCATCATTTGGCTCTTTTTTCCATTTCCTGAAGGTTGCTTTTTTTGGCAGCAACAGCCTCTTCTGACCTCACCTTTAAAACCATGCTGGCAGTTTTTTGGACTTTCTTCCACTTTTCTTAATGCCTGGAATACAGCTGGTCTGGGCTTCGAGGATAGTATTTTTAAATAACACCCAAGCTTGCTGTAAGTCTTTAACCTTTGGAACCGCTCCTTTTAGTTTTTTCCTAACTATAATCCTCATTCTATCATAGTCTCCCTTTCGAAAGTTAAAAGGTAGTACTGTGGATTCCTTTACTATCTGTCCTCCACTAATTAAAATCAAAACATGATCATACTATGATCACTATTGCCAAGTGGTCCCAACACCCTTATTTCTTGCACCAGATCTGGCGTTCCACTAAGGACTAGGTCCAGTTATGGCTTCCCCTCTGGTCGGTTCATGAACCAGCTGCTCCAAGAAGCAGTCATTTATTTCATCTAGAAACTTTATCTCTTTAGCTTGTCCTGCGTGACACTGACCCATCGATACCGGGGCAATTGAAATCACCCATTATTACTACTACTGTTATGACTTTTTGTTAGCTTCCTTGATTTCTTTGAGCATTTCATCATCCATTTGTTTTCATTCTGGCCAGGCGGTCGATAGTATACCTCCCACTGCCATCACCTTCCCCTTCATAAATGGAATTTCAATCCATAGAGATTCTACAGCAAATTTTGTTCCCTGCAAACTTTAATCCTTTCTGACTCAATGCCCTCTCTAACATAGAGCGCAACCCCTCCACCAATTTGATCAGCTCTATCATTACGATATAGTTTGTATCCAGGTATCAGTGTCCCACTGGTTATCCTCCTTCCACCATGTCTCTGAGAGTGCAATCATATCTAACCTCTCATTTAGTGCTATATTCTAACTCTCCCATCTTATTGTTTAGACTTCTAGCATTGGCATACAAGCATTTTAGAGACGGTATTTTATTAATATTAATCTGGCTATTGGTAGGCATGGGTAATTTGGAATCTTTATGCTCTGTCTGCTCCTTACTCAAGGGCATTTGGGCTACTATACTCCCTTTTGGAACCTCACTGCTTTTGGTAGTATCCTTCAAGAATACCTTTGTCCGAACCATGCGCTCCTGGGTGACTGTCGGCTTTCCCCTATTTTCTAGTTTAAAAGCTTCTCTATCTCTTTTTGAAAGGTTAATGCCAGCAGTCTGGTCCCATCCTGATTAAGGTGAAGCCCATCCCTTCGGAAGAGCCCCCCCTTTCCCCAGAATGTTCCCCAGTTCCTAACATATCCAAAACCCTCATCCTTGCACCATTGTCTCATCCACAGCATTGAGACTCCGGAGCTCTGCCTGTCTTTTGGGTCCTGCACGTGGAACAGGAAGCATTTCGTGAGAATGCTATTCTGGAAGTTCTGGATTTCAACTTCCTACCTAAAAGCTTAAATTTAGCCTCCAGAACTTCCCTACCACATTTTCCTATGTCATTGGTACCAACATGTACCAAGACAGCAGACTCCTCCCCAGCACTATCTATGATCCTATCTAGGCAGTGCGTGAGGTCCGCTACCTTCGCACCAGGCAGGCATGTTACCAGGCGATCCTCACGTCCACCAGCCACCCAGCTATCTACATTCCTAATGATTGAATCACCAACTATAACAGCTGTCCTGACCCTCCCCTCATGGGGACATGGCCCTGGAGAAACGTCCTCGGTGCGAGAGGGTTTTACATCACCTGGAGGACAGGTCCTAGTTACAGGATCATTTCCTGCCACACCAGGGTGATGCTCTCCTGTCACGTGACCTCTCTCCTCCATGGCAACAGGGATGCTGCCAGACTGGAGGTGGGACTTCAGGACTATTTATTTATTTTATTTATTTATTTATTTAGTATACATTTGTATACCGCTACTTCCAGTGATCAGCAGCGGTTTGATTACAGATTGGAAATTGTCAAATCATGACAGGAAATTTTTGAGGTATAAACACATTGATTAGACAGGAAAGCACAGCACACAGAGAACTACTTTACAGGGACCATGGGCTATGGAGGGTTAAGTGGCTTGCCAAGACCACAAGGAGCACCTGTGGGACTAGAAACCCCAGTCCTTCCGGCCCAAGGTTGCTGTCCTCCAGTGGGATTTGAACCCCCGACCTTCCGGCCCGAAGTACCTTGCCCCAACCACTAGGCCACTCCTCCACTCATATCCCTGTAGGTCTCGTCCATGTACTTCTCTGTCTTTCTTATGTCTTCCAGGTCTGCTACTCTAGCCTCCAGAGAACGGACTCGTTCCCTGAGAGCAAAGAGCTCCTTGCACTTAGTGCAGACGTAAGACCTCTCACCAACTGGGAGAAAATCATACATGTGACACTCAATGCAAAAGACCGGAGAACCCCCATCTCGTTGCTGGACTTCTGTCTGCATCTTAGTTTAAAGCTTGTGTTTAGGTCTTTTAAATTCTGTATACAATAAGGATAGGTGTAGATGCCTATACTAATAAAAGTGTATCTAATACCCCTAATACACCTTGTGTACCTGAAGCTTAATTAATTAATCTCAGGTCCTCCGTGTATGACTGATTTGGATAAAGAGCTGCACCTGAGAGCAGCCCCTTTCCTCTAAGATGTGCAAGTACCTATAAAACTACAATTACCCCAGGGGTGGGTGGGTGCTGGGGAAGGGAGGGAGGGAGATAAGTCCTATTGAAGAGGGCAGTTACAAGGTACCCTGTCCTGAACCCTCAGCAGGGGGGAGGGGGGTACCACACAAAGCCCAGTTAGTTGAGAGAGGCAAGGTAAGTTACAGCTGAGAAGGCTGAACTAGCACACCACTAAGACAAACAATAAATAATTAAATAAACAGTTAGACAAACAATAAATAATTAAATAAACAGCTAGAACTCACAGCAAGGTGTCACAGGAGGCAAATATCCACTTCTCTAGCAGAGCACTGTAAAAGCATTGCTCTTCTCTGATCATGATGTCGGCATAAATTAGGTAGTTGATGTTGAAGTTTTGAATGAGTGTGCACAGGGGTTGTATATAAATGTTGAATAGTAGGGAGGACAGGGAGGATCCTTGTGGTACCCCCTGTAGAAGGGTGTTTGGGGAGGATCTGTGGATTCCTACTTTTATCTGCAGAGTATGATTTGAAAGGTAGGAGTGAAACATTTCAGAGGGGTGCCTTGTACACCAATGTTGTTGAGTGGGGGATGGGTGAAGAAAGCCCCCAGGTAAGTGAAAGCCCCCAGGTAGGTGATACATTAAATAACTTTATGGAAATGGGTAACAGGGGTAACATATGGAAAGCAGTGTGTATAAATGCCCGTAGCATGGGAACTAAGATCCCTGATGTTGAAGCTTTGGTAGGAAGTGGCTGACTTGGATTTAGTGGCAGTTACAAAAACATGGTTCACAGAAAACCATGATTGGGATGTAACTATACCTGGCTATACTTTATTCAGAAAGGACAGGGTAGGAAGTAGGGGAGGAGGAGTGGTACTATATGTAAAAACTACTATTGAAGCTTTGGAATTACAGAGCTTAAAAGGGAGAGGGGAGGCATTGTGGGTTAAACTAGAAAGAGGGAAAGAGAAATCTATTTACATTGCTGTGATATACAGACCTCCCTCACAAGAGGAAGAGGTGGACAGAGAGTTAATTGAAGACATGTACAGCATTGCTAGGAAAGGGGTAGTGCTACTGATAGGAGATTTCAATATGCCAGATGTTGATTGGCACATTCCTGCTGCAGTATCATCTAGAAGTAAGGAGATCCTGGATTCTCTACAGGGAGAAACTATTCAGGCAATTGGTAACAGACCCCACACGTGAAGGGGCCATACTGGGACTTGGTGCTTACCAATGGTGAAAGTGTTTCTGATGTTGTAGTGGGAGATCATTTTGCATCCAGTCATCACCAGATGGTGTGGTTCAGTATTAGGACTACGGCTGTTAGAATCCATTCAAAGGCGAGGATCTTAGACTTTAGGAAACTAAACTTTGCGAAGATGGGCCAATACCTCAGGGAGTCATTAGTTGGATGGGAACAGCTGAGGGATGTAGAAAAACAGTGGGAAAAACTGAAAGGGGATATTTTAAGGGCAACCAACCTTTTTGTTAAAATGGTAATATAAAAGGTAAAAGGAAAAGGAGACCACTATGGTTTGCGAAAGAAGTAGCTGAAAAAGTGAAGAAAAAGAGGGAGGCCTTCATGAAATACAAGAGATCACAGAGAGAGGAAGACAGGCATCTGTATTTGGAAAAACTTAGAGAAGCTAGCAAAATAGTCAAGAATGCAAAGATTCAAAAGGAGGAGGAAATAGCCAATGCAATAAAAGGGGGGGATAAGACATTTTTCAGATATATTAGTGAGAAGAGGAAGGGCAAGAGTGGTATTGTCAGACTCAAGGGTGCAGGGGAGGAATATGTAGAAGCTGATAAGGATAAAGCGGAAATTGCTTAACAAATATTTTTGTTCTGTGTTCACAGATGAAGAACCAGGAACAGGACCTCAGAAAACACCCACAAATAGGAACAGAAGCAAAGGACATCTTGAACAATTTTCAAAAGACTGTGTTCGTGAGAAACTATCTCAACTTAAAGTAGACAAAGCGATGGGACCGGATGGGATACACCCTAGAATACTGAGGGAACTAGGGGACCTTCTAGCAGCTCCACTGACTGACCTTTTCAATGCCTCGTTGGAGTCGTGAGTGGTGCCAAAGGACTGAAGAGAGGCTCATGTGGTGCCTTTACACAAAAACGGAAGTAAGGATGTGGTTGAAAACTACAGACCGGTTAGTTTAACTTCGGTGGTGAGTAAATTATTGGAAACGCTGCTGAAAGAGAAAATAGTGAGGTTTCTGGAGTCTAGCGGATTACAGGATCCGAGGCAGCATGGATTCACCAGAGGCAGGTCTTGTCAGACAAATCTGATTGATTTCTTTGACTGGGTGACCAGGGAGTTGGACCGAGGGAGAGCTCTAGATGTGGTGTATTTAGATTTCAGTAAAGCCTTTGACACTGTACGCTATCCAGTGATGCCCATCAGTACCGACCCGGTACCGATTACTCCCGATGTCGATACCTCCCGGTACGCATATCGGGCTCTACGAGAGCATCCAGACAGTTGATACTTCGATTCCTCTGAAACTCTGATTCTTCAGAGGCCTCAATTGAAGCATTGGGGATCCTTCCTCAGGAACCCTCTTCTCCAAAAAGGAGAAGGTCTCCTCCTGAAGACTTGTCTTTTCAGGACTTCATTAGGGAGGTGGCCAAAGGCCCTGTCCATCTCAGTGACCTCTGAAACTGAGCCTAGAGCCAAAAAATTAGATATCCTACAATATCCTAAGGCTCCTAAAGAGGCAGCCACCTTACCAATACATGAGATTCTTTATGATCACATGTTGGGCATATGGGAGACTCTTTCCACCTCTTCTCATTCCAGAAGGTTGGACACCATGTATCGTGTTCCTCCTTGTCCTGGATTTCATAAGACTCAGCTCCCTCACCACTCCATTGTGGTAGAGTCTGCTATGAAAAAGATCAAGAGTACAAAAAGGCACGCCTCTGCTCCTCCAGGAAGAGAATGCAGAACTCTAGATGCCTTTGGCAGGAAAATCTTCCAGGCCCAGTATGCTTGTAACCAGAATCAACTCCTATAGTCTCTATATGGGGATGTATCTCAATGAAGTTACAGATCATCTGCAAAACTTATCTCCTTTTATGTCAGAAGATAAGAGAGAAGAATATATCACCTGGCTTAAACATGCACAGGATATATCCAAGTTTTCCAACCGTGCAGCCTTTGACTCTTTTGAGGGGGCCAGTAGAGCCTCGGCTATTGCAAATAGGTGCACGCAGAGTTGCTTGGTTGCAAGCCTCTGATTTGGAATCCTGGGTACAGGATGGTCTAGGTAACCTTCCCTGTACAGGCGAAAATCTGTTTGGCAAAGATTGGCAAGCAAAGGCCAACCAGATGGATGCTGAAAATTCTGCTTTAGATAGACTTTCAAAGTCTGCTATTGCTCCTTTTAAAAAGAGGTTGTTCAAGAAAGGATCTATCCCAAAGAAAGGGAAATTTTCTTCTTATGGTCAGGCCTCTTCTCAAGGTCGTTTTGCTACAAAGAGACAGCAACAACCAAAACAGGCCAAAACCCAGGCTGCGAGGACTGCTACGACCCAACAGCCTCAGCCTCCTCAGGGCCTTTGACTTTTCACTAGAGAACTTAGCCTTTCTGGCTCTAGAACATCCAGAGCCTCTCACCATCCCAGGAAGGTTAGCTCACTTTGCTCCCAGATGGGAACAAATCACAGCAGAGCAGTGGACCCTCTCCACATCAAGCGTATACTCCCTTCTTCAAGGGATAACACACAAAACATAATCGAATAAACACTCCACTCCTATACATTGATACCCTACTTGTATATAGTTGCAACTGATATGATCTGCCTATGCGGTAGAGTCAGTACTTTGTTTAAATTGTTTACACAATCTGTGTTAGTTTAATTATTCTGCTTAGTTTTTAAAACCTATGTGTGCATGTTAAGATGTTCTATGTAAAAAGTTATTCTGTTCCATGTAAAACAAGCTCTGCATTGTTAACTGTTGTTAATTGTACACCGCAACTGATCGCTGGAAGATGCGGTATATAAATAAGTGTTAAATAAATAATAAATAAATAAGGGAAGGGTACAAACTTCATTTCTTAAACCTTCCTCCTCACACCATGGTGAAACAGTTCAATTCTCCAACATCTCTCCTCAACCTTCTAGGTCAAGAGATTGCTACTCTTCTTGCCCAAGAGGCAATAGAAGAAGTACCCCTTCTTCAACGGGGTTCAGGGTTCTACTCCCCCTATTTTCTCCTTCCATATTAGATCTCAGAGAATTGAACAAGTTTCTATGCAAGGAGAAATTCAAGATGACTTCTCTAGGAACTCTCCTTCCATACCTCCAGAGTCAGGACTGGCTTTGTTCTCTAGATCTCAAGGATGCGTACACCCATGTTCTCATTCATCCAACACACAGAAGATTCCTTTGCTTCCTTTACCAAGGAAAGCACTACCAATACAAAGTGCTTCCTTTCGGTCTGGCCTCTGCTCCAAGAGTGTTCACAAAATGCATGGCAGTAGTAGTTGCATTCCTGCGCACTCTAGGAATATTCGTATTCCCATATCTGGACGACTGGCTCATCCGAGCTCCATCCTAGTCAGAGGCCCAGACTTCCCTGGCCTGCACAAAGCGTGTTCTTCAGTATCTGGGACTGGTAATCAACATTCCAAAATCCCATCTCACCCCTACTCAGTCTCTAGAGTTCATAGGGGCCTTACTGGATACCAAAACTGCAAGGGCCTATCTTCCCCAGGCCCGTTGCCTACGCTTGGTGCAGTTAGCCTCCCAGTTTCAGTTAAAATCCCATTTAACTGCTCGAGAGATGTTGCAACTCTTAGGCCACATGGCATCCACGGTGCGTGTGGTTCCCTATGCTCGCCTTCACATGAGAGCAGCTCAGTGGACCCTATCCACCCAATGGACCCAGGCATCAGGTTGCCTGTCAGACAAAATAGCAACCTCCAGTCGCCTATTTTGCTCCCTCCACTGGAGGAAGTCCACTCAGAATCTGTTGCTGAGGTCCCCCTTTCAACAGGTGTTACCCCAAGCAACCCTTACAACAGATGCCTCTCTAAAGGGTTGGGGGGCTCATCTACAAGATCTCTCGACCCAGGGCATCTGGTCTCCACAGGAGACATCTCTTCATATCAACCTCTTAGAGCTCAGAGCAATCTTTCTGGCTCTCAGAGTCTTCCACACCCTGCTCAGCTACAAGACAGTCCTCATCCACTCAGACAACCAGGTAGCCATGTTCTACGTGAACAAGCAGGGAGGGACTGGCTCTCTGTCGCTTTGCAACGAAGTTCTGAGATTGTGGACCTTCGCCAGAGAGCATCAAATCCATCTCATGGCAGTGTATCTTCCAGGGGTTCAAAACTCTTGGGCAGACAGACTCAGTCGAGTTCTGCTTCCGCACGAATGGTCCCTCCATGGGGACCAGATAGCCAGGATTTTTCGAATTTGGGGTACCCCAGACATAGACCTGTTTGCAAGTCCGTGGAATGCCAAACTTCCCCGGTTCTGTTCCAGGATTCAATGTCAGGGAGTTCAGGCCAGGGATGCCTTCCTCCTTCACTGGGGGCAAGACTTCCTGTATGCCTTTCCACCTATTCCCCTCATCCCCAAGACTCTGTTCAAGCTTCAGAGAGACAAGGGGTCTATGATCCTCATAGCACCACTTTGGCCACGCCAAGTGTGGTACCCTCTACTTCTGCATCTCTCTCAAGCTCCCTCCCTAGACCTGGGGTCTGCTCAGATCTCCTCTCCCAGGAGGAGGGAACCCCTGTGGCACCCAAATCCTCAGTCTCTTCATCTCAGGGCCTGGTTGCTGAAGGCCTAGACCTTCAAGATTTACACCTTTCTCAGCAAGTGAAGGATATCCTTCATGCTTCCAGAAAGCCTTCCACCAGACGGTCATATGCTTTTAAATGGAAAAGGTTTTTCCATTTGGTGTGCAGAGAAGGGTCTCAACCCTCTTGCAATACCTTTGAATTCTTTACTAGACTATTTGCTGCATTTATCCCATGCAGGCCTTAAAACATATTCAATCAGAGTCCATTTGAGTGCTATTGCAGCATCCCTTAAGCCTCTCAATGGAAAACCTATTTCCTCTCATCCTCTTATAGCAAGATTCATGAGAGGCCTTCTTTTGACTAAACCTCCCATTAGACCAGCTCCAGTGGCATGGGACTTGAATCTCGTTCTTGGCCAGCTTATGAAGCCACCCTTTGAACCCTTAGCCACTACCTCCTTGAAATTCCTTTCCTGGAAGGTTATTTTTCTCATTGCAGTCACCTCAGCTCGCCATATCAGTGAGTTGCAAGCTTTAGTGGCTAATCCTCCTTATACAAGGTTCCATCATGACAAGGTAGTCCTCAGAACTAATCCACACTTTATGCCTAAAGTGGTCTCACCTTTTCATCTGAACCAGGAGGTGTATTTACCTGTCTTTTTTTCCAGGACCTCATGCATCACGTGCAGAGAGGAATCTTCATACCCTGGATTGTAAAAGAGCACTTGCTTTCTACTTACAAAGGACACAGCAACATAGAAGGTCCTCTCAACTTTTTGTTGCTTTTGATCCTTCTCATTTAGGACTTCCAGTCTCTAAGAGAACTCTGTCCAATTGGATTGCTCAGTGTATTTCCTTCGCCTACCAGAGTAAGAACCTTTCTCTGGAGGGCCATGTCACAGCCCATAATGTGAGGGCCATGGCAACCTCTATGGCTCATCTGAACTCTGTGTCCATCGATGAAATCTGTCGAGCGGCCACCTGGGCATCGGTTCATACCTTCACAGCCCATTACTGCTTGGACAAGGACTCCCGCCGGGATGCCTTGTTTGGTCAGGCTGTTCTGAAACACTTGTTCCATACCTAATCAACTCCTACCCTCCATCCCTGACTGGATGCCTGAGATTCATGGGTGAAGGTGGAGCCCTTCCCAGGGACTCACAATCTGGGTGATCTCCCAGGCATCTCTAGCTGGGGAGTCCCCATATGTGAAGACTCATTCCTGCTTGTTCTGGAGATAGCACAGTTACTTACCTGTAACAGGTGATCTCTGGGAACAGCAGGAATACGTCTTCACAACCCACCCACCTCCCCTAGGAGTTTGTATCTCTCTCTCTCTCTTTCCTTTCCTCTCTCTCTCTCTTTGTCTCAACTTTAAAACTCGAACTGGAGAGAGGCAGTTGGGAAAGGCGGGAAGGCAGCGCGCAGGTGCTGTGGGATGCTCCCAAAAGCTTTCCTTTTGGACGCTGGGGAGCGTTCCCACGCAGGCTCCGTCGGTACCGACGATACCCATATGTGAAGACTTATTCCTGCTGTTCCCAGAGATCACCTGTTACAGGTAAGTAACTGTGCTTTTGGGGTACTGTGGTTCTGTCACGGGTCACGCTGGAGAGCTCATGTCTGGGGAGTGTGGAGGTCTTCCTTCTTTCTCTGGGGAGGGAGGATCTCGTGGCGCAGTCGGTAAGGTAGGAGAAAAGTAAGGGGGAAAAAAAACCCCAAAACGAAAAACATTTTTTTCTGTGAATAGTTGGATATTAGATCTGTTGTTAGGGTGGCATGTTTGCCCTGGTCTTTATTTGTAGCTACTTACTTGTTGCTCCGGTGAGTCTGCTTTGTCAATAGGTTAACTGGTGAGAAGAGGAGGAGCCAGTACTTATATACCAGTGACATTAAAACAGAGAAGTTTCTCAGTCTCCAAAGCTGTTAGATGAGGTTGACAACCCCAAGGATTCCGGGACTAGACTGGAGTTCTTCCAGTAACTACAATTAGCAGGTAAGTCTAATTTAACCTTTTTACATATAGTGCCACTCCTCCTCCCCTTCTTCCTACCCTGTCCTTTCTGAATAATGTATAGCCAGGTATAATTATTTCTCCAGGACCAAGCAGGAAGTCAGTCCTCTCATATGGGTGTCATCGGTGCCGATGAAGCCCCAGCGGAGCATTTCCCCAGCTTTCCATGAAAGACTTTGGGAATGCAGGCACACATGCACGGTTCCCTTCCCGCCTAAAGGTGCCATCTTACCTCAGTCTCTTTTTTTTTTTCCGAGAAGCCCACCGGACGTGTGTCCTGTTCTCCCGATTAAAAGTAGATTTTTTTCAGCGATTATCGCTAATTTTTTCTCCTGGTTCGATGCCGGTTCCCCTCCCGCCAGGTTCGGTAGACCGGTATCGAGCCCGATTCTTCTTTTTCGGTTTTTGCCCTTCGTGGCTGGCGTTCGCGCCCTTTTTACATTTTTCCCTGGAAGGCCGGCACTTTGACCTCGCGGGGACTCTTTTTTCCCCGATGGCTTCCAGTGGCTTTAAGAAGTGTGATCGGTGTAAGAAATTAATGTCTCTCACCGACACACACGACTGCTGCCTCCGGTGCCTCGGCCCTGACCACGACCCTAAGTCGTGCGGGCCATGTGGGAAGATGTCTTCCAAGGCGCACTCCGCAGTCGCCAGCAGCAGAACGAAAGGCTTTTCTCGGACTCAGCCTCCGGCTGGGCCCGGACCTCGTCTGAGGCATCGACATCTCGGGATTCCGATCCCGAGAACCGTCGAAGCTCCTCGGACAGGGGGTCCCCCGACCGGGAACGTAAGAGGAAGAAGCGGCTCGCGAGGGCATCGTCGGAGAAGGTCCCTGGCTCCTCGAGGGCCAGGTCTAAGACCCGCGACCGTCGCCATGGGCCCATGGACCAAGAGAAGCCTGCCAAAGTTCCTCGCGTGGAGCCGGAGTCTGCTGGACACGTAAGCCCCGTAGTCCTCGAGGACTCTCCTCCCAAGGAGCCGACGTCGGGCCCTGTGCCGCCAGGGCCCGAGTCGGTGGCTGCTGCGTCTCCTGAGCTGAGTCTCAGGATGACAGCCTTGGAGAGCAGACTGTCTGCCTTCATGGAGCAGCAGCGGGCACTGATGGCCAGCCTGTCTGGTGCATCTGCCCCGACCACCGGGACATCGACTTCAAAGTCGACCCCGGAGACTGAGCCGATACTCGAGTCCATCGTGGCTCGAGGTCATCCTCGGTCCCAGTCTCCCTCGACCTCCCGTTCGGGACCGAGGGTGTCGACGCCGGTGCCGGTGCTCCAAGGCCCCGCAAGGTCGGACCCCGATTCCTCCTCGGACGGGTCCACCTGGGAGACGGAGGATGAGGAGTCTCCCGATACGTTCAAGACTCGGTGCGTCCCGTCGGACTCACCGCAGTCTGAGCCCCGGAGTAGATCCCCTCCAGAGGATACTCGGTTCTCGGAGTTCGTCCGGGATATGGCCACTGCCTTGGCTATTCCAGCAGATCCCGAGGAAGAGCCTCGAGCTGAAGAGCTCGAGGCGCTGCAGTATGACTCTCCTCCGAAGGAGGCCTTTACTGTCCCGGTTCCTCCGATGCTGGAACAGCTCCTCTTCCGTATGTGGGAGGCACCGGCCTCGGCACCGGTTCTCAGCAAGCGAGTCGACTCGATCTATCGACTCAGAAAGAGCCCTGGTTTTCAGAAGGCGCAGCTACCACACCATTCTACCTGGTGTGGAATCGGCCATGCATTGTCTGAAGAGCCAGAAGATGCACTTCGCGGTGCCCCCTGGCAGAGAGGCCCGAAACCTCGATGGCGTCGGTAGAAAGTGCTTCCAGGGCTCGATGCTTGCTTGCTGTGTCCAGTCGTACCAGCTGTACATGGGCATGTACTTGCGGGATCTGGCCAAGGAATTGGCCGGGTTCTCTGCTGGACTCTCCTGGGAACCCTTGCAGAGATTTAAGTCCTTGTCCTCGGGGATTCGGGACTGCTCGAAGTTCATGTCCCGCGCCGCCTACGATGGCTTCGAGGCTTCGGCCCGAGTTGCGGCAGCCGGCATTGCGGCTCGACGCCAGGCATGGCTGCAGTCATTGGATCTCGAGCCATGGGTTCAAGACAAGTTGGTCGATGTCCCTTGCCGAGGTGAAAACCTTTTTGGCAAGCCCATGACCGAGAAGGCCGCTCAGCTCGAAACTGAGCACCTCACACGGACAAGGCTGTCTAGAAAGACCTCTGCCCCTTCTCATAAAAAGAAGGGCTCGGGTAAAAAGCCCTTTTACCCGAGGAAGGGCTCTGCCTACAAACAGTACCCGCAGTATCAGGCTGCCCAAGCTGCCCCCCAGGGTCAGCAAGCCAAGGGACAGGGTAATGGGCCCCGTAGGCAGAGAACCCCCAAGCCTCAGGCCCCTGCTACCACTCAACAGGGTGGGGGTTTTGACTCCTTGAACGTAGTCTCTCCTCCACTGCTCTCCCAACCCTGCACAGGAGGTCGCCTCGCCCTCTTTGCCCACCTGTGGCCCCTTATCACCGAGGACAGTTGGGTATTAGATATAGTCCACAAGGGCTGTGCCCTGCATTTTCACCAACTACCTCCACCATACTTTCCAGGGGAGCCTCCAAGGCCTCCCCTGCACACAGACCTTCTCCTGCAAGAGCTTCATGGTCTGTTGGTGGACAGGGCGGTGGAGCCTGTGCCTCCCCACTTGCAAGGTCACGGATTCTACTCCAGGTATTTCCTAGTGCCCAAAAGAACCGGTGGCCTTCGACCCATTCTGGACCTCAGGAACCTCAACAAGTTCCTAGAGAAAGAGAAGTTCAAAATGCTTACTCTTGGGACACTTCTGCCCTACCTCCAGCAGGGAGATTGGCTATGCTCTTTAGATCTAAAGGATGCGTACACTCACATCCTCATTCATTCAGACCACAGAAAGTACCTCAGGTTCATTGTGGGAGGAAACCATTATCAATACAGAGTGTTGCCTTTCGGCCTCACCTCCGCCCCCAGAGTCTTCACAAAGTGCCTAGCGGTGGTGGCGGCCTACCTGAGAAATCATGGCATCTTTGTCTTCCCCTATCTGGACGACTGGCTCATCAGAGGTCAGACGTGCCAGGAGGCCAGACAAGCCACCCTCCGAACTATTGCTCTTCTTCAAAGACTGGGGTTTGTCATAAACTTCGCAAAGTCCACTTTGCTCCCCTCCCAGAACTTGGAGTTCATAGGAGCAAGGTTGGACTCTCTGCTTGCAAAGGCTTTCTTGCCCGAAGACAGGGCCCAAAGGTTGATAGCCTTGGCAACTCAATTTCCCGGCAGGTCCCTGGTCTCTGCCAGGCTCTGCCTAAGACTTCTTGGCCACATGGCTTCGACAGTGCATGTGACTCCCAATGCCAGGCTTCATATGAGGCCTGCGCAGAAGTGCCTTCGGACTTAGTGGTCACAGGCCACAGGCAGCCTCAGAGACAAAGTAAGGGTGTCCAGACAATTTCTGAACTCCCTCAACTGGTGGCTACATCCACCCAACTTACTGAAGGGAGTACCTTTTCAGATTCCTCAGCACACGGTGGTACTGACCACCGACGCCTCCCTGCAGGGCTGGGGAGCTCATTGTCTGAACAAGTGCACCCAGGGCCTGTGGTCTCCTTGGGAGGCTGCACAGCAGATCAATCTCCTAGAACTCAGGGCTATTCGATTAGCACTCAAAGCTTTCTCTCCTACCCTGGCTCATCAATCTGTCCTGATTCAGACGGACAACCAAGTAGCCATGTTTTATGTGAACAAACAGGGCGGGACTTGGTCCAGACTCCTTTGTCGCAAGGCTCAGGACCTTTGTTCCTTTGCCCTCAAAAACATGCTCCTCAAGGCTGTGTACCTTCCAGGCCAGGACAATTACCTGGCCAACAGATTGAGCAGGATTCTTCAGCCCCACGAGTGGCAGCTCCATCCTATGGTAGTTCAGAAGATTTTCCTGAAATGGGGTCTTCCAACCATAGATCTGTTTGCCAGTCCACTGAACAAACAGCTGCCTAGATTCTGTTCCAGACACCTGCATCCTCTGAGACTAGCAGCAGATGCTTTTCTGATTCCCTGGTCTCCGGGTCTCCTGTATGCGTTTCCTCCCACGCCTTTGGTGGCCCAAACTCTCTTCAAGATTCTTCAGGACAAGGCCTCGGTCCTGCTGGTGGCTCCCAGGTGGCCGAGACAGCCTTGGTTTCCTCTTCTGCTTCAACTGGCGGTGGATCCCCCACTGCCTCTGGGGTTGCAACCCGACCTTCTCTCACAGGAGCAGGGTTCCCTTCTGCACCCCAATCTCAAAGCTCTCAATTTGATGGCCTGGAGGCTGCAGGGGTAGTTTTGGCTCCCTGGGGCCTACCCCAGGATGTTGAGGAGGTTGTCCTAGCCTCTAGGAAACAGTCCATTAGGAACACCTATGCTCTCAAATGGAAAAGGTTTTCTGTGTGGTGTCAGCTCCGTACAGAGGATCCTTTCTCCTGTGCTGTGCCAGTCGTATTTCAGTACTTACTGCTCTTATCCAATCAGGGACTTAAGTCCAATTCTGTTCGGGTCCACCTCTCAGCTCTAGCAGCTCACCACTCACTGGTAGAGGGACATTCTCTCTCGGGTCACCCCTTGGTGTCCCGCTTTCTCAGGGGCTTGCTTTTGCTCAAGCCTCCTATCCGTCCTCCTGCCCCTGAGTGGGAGTTGAATGTGGTCTTGCAGTAACTGACTCGCCCACCTTTTGAACCGATGGCTACTTGTCCACTACGCTTCCTATCCTGGAAGACACTCTTCCTGATAGCCCTTACCTCGGCTAGGCGAGTGAGTGAGCTTCAGGCCCTGGTCTGTGATAGGCCTTACACCAGGATTTATAGGAACAGGGTAGTCCTCAGGACTCACCCAAAGTTCCTCCCAAAGGTTGTCTCCTCTTTCCACCTCAATCAGGAGGTGGTTCTTCCAACATTCTTCCTTAGGCCTCATGCAAGCCAGGCTGAAGCAGTCCTGCATACCCTGGACTGTAGGAGGGCATTATCCTTCTACCTTGACCGTCTGCAGGGGCATAGAAGGGCTACTCAGCTCTTCGTTTCTTTTGACCCTAATAAGTTGGGGTTGGCTGTGTCCAAGCGTACCTTGTCCATCTGGGTGGCTGACTGTATCACCTGGGCTTACAGGGCGGCTGACCTTCCTTTGCAGGGTCGGGTTACGGCCCACCGTGTCAGGGCAATGGCTGCCTCAGTGGCTCATCTCCGCTCTGTGCCCTTGTTGGTAGACATCTGCAGGGCTGCAACTTGGTCTTCAAGCCAGACATTTGCGGCCCATTACTGTCTGGAGAGGGAGTCCCGTAGGGACAGTGCTTTTGGCCAGGCAGTACTCCGGAATCTCTTTGAGGTTTAGGCAACTCCTGCCCTCCTGCCCTCTGTTGGGCTACCGGTGGAGGTTGTGTCCTTGGAAAGCCTTTCTTTGCTGCTGAGAGTAGAGGGAGTTCTCTTGTTCAGCCTGGGTTCCTCGGTAGCCCAGAGCTAGGGAGTCACCCATATGTGAGGACTGACTTCCTGCTTGGTCCTGGAGAAAAAGTAGTTACTCACCTGTTACAGGTGTTCTCCAGGAGCAGCAGGAATCAGTCCTCACAATCCTCCCTCCTCCCCTGGGAGTTGCAGTTGTACATAGTTTTTTTCATTTTTGTGTGGTGTTCTTAGCTATGTCATTTGACTGAGGTAAGATGGCACCTTTAGGCGGGAAGGGAACCGCGCATGCGTGCCTGCATTCCCAAAGGCTTTCATGGAAAGCTGGGGAAATGCTCCGCTGGGGCTTCATCGGCGCCAATGACACCCATATGTGAGGACTGATTCCTGCTGCTCCTGGAGAACACCTGTTACAGGTGAGTAACTACTTTATCCCAATCATAGTTTTTTGTGAACCATGTTTCTGTAACTGCCATTAATCCAAGTCAGCCACTCCCACCAAAGCTTCAGCATCAGGGTTCTTATTTACCATGCTACGGGCATTTATACACACTGTTTTCCATATGTTACCCCTGTTACCCATTTCCATAAAGGTATTTAATGTACTACTTACCTGGGGGCTTTCTTCACCCATCCCCAACTAATCTAGTTTAAAGCCCTCTTCAGTAGATTAGCCAGTCTACTACCGAAGACGCGTCGACCTTTCTTGGACAGATGGATGCCATCTCTGCTCTGCAACCCTTGGAACAGCATCCCATGGTCTAGGAAACCAAAACGCTCTCGATGACACCATCCACGCAGCCATGCATTCATCTCCAGGTTACGAGCCTCTCTGCCTTGGCCTTTACCCTCAACAGGGAGGACTGAAGAGAACACCACCTGTGCACCTAACTGCTTCACCCTCTGTCCCAGAGCCATGAAGTCACTTTTGATACATTCCGAGGGATACCTGGCAGTATCCTTTGTTCCAACATGGATTAGCAACATTGGGTAATAGTCAGTGGGCTTGATGAGTCTCGGCAAACTCTCCATAACATCTTGGATTTTGGTACCAGGCAGACAGCATACCTCTCTGGACATCAAATCTGGTCGGCAGATGGATGCCTCAGTACCCCTCAGAAGAGTCTCCAACCACCACTACCCTTCGCTTCCTTGTGGTCACTGATTCTGCAACTTTGGGGTACTTGAGCTCTGGTTCTTCCCTTTCCAGGGCTGCTTTCACCTCCTCCACTTCCAGGGCTGCATAATGGTTGTTCAATTCAAGGGCTGGAGAAGTTGGATTGGTGATTCTGCAGGCCCTGGTGACTTGTGTCCAACCATCGACATTCTGTTGGCACCCATTTTCTCCTCTGCTGGAGAGCTTGGTTGCTGCAAGAAGCATCTCATCAATGTACTTCTCACTGTCTTGAATGCTCCTCAGCCTCACCACCTCCTCTCTGAGGTCCTGCACTTGTTTCCTCAGAGCTTCAGCATGCAGGCACCCTGCACATGGAACCGGTCCTTCAACTGGCATTAGGACCTCTGTCTGGACAGAGGCAGAAGCTGTAACGGGGGCAACAACTTTAGCGATACAATTTTTCCCAGCCATTGTTCTGTTCATGGAGCTTAGGTATCTGTTAAAGCAAAAGAGAGAGATCTACCAAGTACCAACCGGTTTCCCAGCTGTCCTTTCAGAGAAAAATCAGTTAAATCTCCTTAATTATATTCAAAATGTGCTGCTCCAAAGTCTCTGTGCTTTGTTAAATGGGGAGGTGCCCTATAACGCAAGATTGCTCACTAGGGGTGGGTGGGAGTCGGGGTGGGTAGGGATGGAGCTAACTCCTGATTAGGTTGTCAGCAGTTCCAAAAGTTGAGAAGGTTACTAGAGTTCAACAAACCTATTCTGCTCAAGGAAATAGTTTCTACTAAAGCACCAAAAAGAAAGTAACTTTGCTTTAAAATTATACAAAAACCCTTTTAAAAGCTCCCAGTCAGAGAGCTAGCATTTTAATAAAAATAAACCCTCAAATCCTTACCATTGTTTGACCTGTAGAGCCCCTGTTAGGAATGCCTCAACAGGGCAGGGCTCTGGAGCTTTTTATGCAGGCCTTAGCTGCTCTCGGGTAATCAGGCCCACTAACCTCCTGATTAGGTGTCAGCAGTTCCCTAAAGCTGAGAAGTTTACTAGAGTTCAACAACCTACTCTGCTCAAGGAAATATTTCTACTAAAGCACCAAAAAGAAAGCAACTTTGCTTTAGAGTTATACAAAAACCCTTTTAAGAGCTCCCAGTCAGAGAGCTAGCAATTTAATAAAAATATACCCTCAAATCCTTAACGTTGTTTGACCTGTAGAGCCCCTGTTAGGAATTGAAGTCTTGTGTGAGGACTTCTGTGCCTGTTATGAGATTGTTTATTATTGAAGTGAGTAGAATTTCCATGCTGTGATGAGTACGGAATCCATGTTGGTGTTGGTCCAGTGGGGCATGGTGATTTATGTGATCCTGAAGTTGGGTCTGCACAGTCTTTTCAATGATTTTCTCTATGAATGGTATGCTGGCTATGGGTCTGTATGAGGCTGGTGAGCTGATGTCAAAGTTTTCTCTTTTTAAGAGTGGTCTGATCGAGGCTTGTTTTAATGAGGGTGGGATGAGGTCTTCTGATGGGGAGGTCTGAAGTATTTTTAGTATGAATGGTTTGAGTTGTGCTCTGGTAAGTTTTATTCAGGATACTGGATAGGGGTCTAGTGGGGAGGTGGTTGTGTTGATGTTGGTAATAATACTGTCAAGCTCTTCTGGGGACACAGTTTCAAAGGTTGACAAGGAGTATTTCTGAGGGTATCTTGGTTTTGGACAGGCAGAGTGAGGTTGTTGGAGTTGCCTGTATTGCATTTATTTTGTAGGTATAGTGCCATATCATGTGAATTCAAAGTGTTGTTTTGGCTTGAATGAGTAGTCTCTTTTGTGAGTGCTTTGATTATTTGAAAGAGTTTTATGAGTTTGTTGATGGCGTTTAAAATAAGATTGGTGTGGTACTCTTGTTTGGTTTTGCTGGTAGTGTCGCAGTATGTTTTTAGGTCATCTAGGTATGTGGCTTGTAGAGGGGGGCTTCTTAATCTCCTTTATTGGCGTTCAAGGCATCATAGGTTTCGGTTTTGCTCCTTTAGTGATGTGGAGAGCCAGGGCACGTGTTGCCATTGTTTATTGGTGGCTTTTCTTGATTAAGCTTGGGCTGCAGTAAATATGGTGGCATTTCATTTGTTGATTAGAGACTCGAGGTCAGTTTCTGCAGGGTTGAGTGTGAGATTGGGTAGTGTTTTTTCTAGGAAAGTCTGTTCGTTGAATGCATGGAATTTCCTCTCCAGGGAGGTGGTGCTTTGTGTTGGGTTGTTTTTGTGTGTGTGTGTGTGTGTGTGTGGTAAGGTGAAGCTGATTAGACTGGACCAGGGGACTGGAACTAATATGGGGGGTATATAGTTGGGTGAGGCTCTTAAGGCACTTGAGAGGAAGATCAGAGCTAGGGGTACCACCTTTGGTGTGGGTAGGTTTGGATATGAGTTGCTTGTACTGCAGGTCTTTCATTGCTTCTAGGAAGGCAGAGAATTGGCTGTTAGATGCAGAGGGAAGGTTCAAGTCTCCGAGAAGGGTGAAGTTCTTATCTGTGGAGGAGTGTGAACATGTCACTTCGAGTAATGTTGCTAGCTCTTTGGCATTGTTGTGTGGAGCTCTGTATGTTAAGCAGATTGTGAGGATGTGAATGTTGTATGTTGAGGTTATGTCGGTGGTGTCGATTTTGAGATGCTTGCTGGCGAGAATGCAAATCCTTCCTCCTCTGTTGGAAGTACAGGGGCAGTTGTGGATAGTGTGTGTGGTGCTGTTGAGCTGGTTTAATAGTACGTCGTCGGTCTGAGAACCAGGTTTCTGTTATGCACATAATATCCACCTTGTTGTCCGTGATGTAGTCAGATAAAACTTGTATTTTGTTGCAGGCTGAACATGAGTTGATTAGTGCACAGGTGATAATCTCATTGCAGTGTAGTTGCTTGGTGTGTCCTTGGGATTGTGTTGTGGAGGATGGATTTGATTTTAATGAGGAGGTCAGGGCCTCTGGTGGGAGGTGTGGGAGATGTGTACCACTGACTATGAGTTTGTAGGTGTCTTAAATTATGTATTATTGGAGGCATAGTTGTTTGCAAATGTTGCTCTTTCAAGGACGAGTAAGATGCAGAGGCCCAGTAGAGTGAGCCAGAGGCCTACATGAGGCATGTTTGGGCCCTGTGCAGCAAGTGGTTTGTTTCAGGTTCTAGGAAAATTATTACGGGCTGGGTATTTGTAGAGTGTGCCTTGTTGAGCTGTTGAATGTATCCCTTGGTGGAAGATTGGGAGAGAGAGTATGTTTCTTACCTTATCCCTGAAAAGACTGGAGGTTCACTCTGTGGTCCACTCTAAGGGCCACGCCTGTGGTCGCTTAACTTTAAAGCTGGTTTCTGTGGCTGATTATACAGAGGAGTGAGGAGGAACTTTCCTCCACGCTGTCTGCGATTGTCTTCCTACTAGTATTGCCGGTGTTTCTTGCAGGTTGGAGGCCCCGGGATTGGTGGTCCTGTCGGGATGGAGGTGTGAGGGGAGCCACTCTGCTGATTCAATCTTGGAGAAAAGGAAATTCTTTGGGTTAAGCTAAAATAAGATCTGTGGGCTTGATATTGAAAAAGAGCTGAGTGTCTAAATTTAGGCCCCTAAGTTAGGCTCCTAAATTTGTTCCCTATTTTTGGCCACACTTAAGTGCCTAGATTTTCAGCTGAAAATTTATCCTAATTTGGAGGCTTAAAATTAATGCTCCTAAATGTAGGACTGCCATTCATTTGCCTAGATTTATGAGCCTAATTTAGGGGCCTAATACTGAAAATCAGTGCTAAGATCCTAACTTTTTTCCCCTGCCCTAAATCTGCCCTTGTTGACGCCCACTTTTCATGCTCCTAAATTAAGGAGTTTAGTGACATTTTAAAAAAATATTTAGGCACTTGGCCCCAGTAAATTTTCAAAGAGGCCAATTTAGGTGTGTAACTCTGAAAGTTAGGAGCATAAATCCTCTGAATATTGGGCCCTGGGTCTATTTTAAAATTATATGTTTTATTAAGTCAATCAGGGCACAGCGTAACAGGGAAACGTCAGTTCAAATAAAGGCAGGTCTAAACTTGAACAGGATTGTAGACATCCTTGATGTTTCTGAAATCGAGCGGGATATCTATATCCATTGCACTTCCCCAGACATGCTTCCCAGCACCCTCTGCCTACTTTGCCCACCCCATAGTAGAAACATCTTTAAAAGCCATTTGTAGGAGTCATGTGATGTGGTGAGAGCAGGAGAACATGGTTTTCTGCACTCTCCAGGCCCTCCCTGCTCTTTTTGTACCTTAGCAAGCTAAATCCTCTTCTTGGACCAAGTACTGGAGTGGTGCTGGAACATTTAACTTCGGCATTACTGTGTATTGGATCGCTAGCAGGTAGCGATGAAAGCAGCATGCAGAGAGAAGGAGAAACCATGGTCATCAGAGGCAATGGCAGAAGGCACTGGCTTCAGCCCCGGCTCCCCAGTGCATGATGTTTTGGCAGAAGTCACTGACGCAGTGGCCTGGGCTCTATTGAGCAAATTCAATACTATTTTTGCCAAGCTAGACTCTATGGTGACAGTACTGGAAGGGCTTGGCCTCGGCCGGTGAGTGATGGAGGTGGAGCACTGGATCTCAGACGTTGAGGACTCGGCGCATGAAGTGGCTCAGGAATAGCAGCGTTTAGAGGATCAGGTGGCGCAGATAAACAAGATGACTTAGAAAATAGGAACCACAGGAAAAACTTGCATTTTTATTGTAATACCAGAGTCAATCAAAGGGGTGGAGTTATGCGGATTACTCGAAATGTGGCTTCCTACACAGCTGGTGCTTCGAGAGGACTGTAGGCCGCTGCTTCTGGAGCGAGAACATGGGATTGGGCCTCAGCAGGAGGCAGATGCCTGAATGCGAGTGGTAATCGCTCATTTCTTAAACTTTGTGTAAAATGATAACATATTATGAGTGGCCCGGTCAGGGTGATCTTTGGAAATAAGCTGCCGAGTCCTGGTTTTCCAGGATTATTCAAATCAACTGGCTAGCCGTCACCGAGACTTCTCTCCACTCTGCCAGAATCTGCATTTTGCTAAAATTTGATTTAATTCCTTCTTTAACTATTTTTTATACCACTTTATCGTTTTAGTCAGAGTGGTTTACTTATTTATTTTTATACCGCCTTCTCTGGGAATCAAAGCACTTCAGGGATCAAAAACTTAACTGGTTTACATAAAACTTTTAAAGCCTTAAAAACATCGAATGGTATAATTGCAATTGGTAACTATAGTCTGATTTATAACATATTTACAAATCAGAGATTATATAAAACCAGGGCTGTGTAATGTTGGGGGGGGGGGGTGGAAAGGTGGTACTTTATAACAGTGATGTCCATAGGTTTTGCTGTTCCATGGGGACCCACCATTTTGTCATTGAAGTGTTCTTTGAATAGGAGTGTCTTAGGATCTTTATGGAATTTTGTTAGTTCATGTATTTCCCTGAGCTCGTTGGGGAGTGCATTCCATAGATTCGGAGCGTAAGCGGAGAAGGCTCTTTTATGAATATTTTGGTTCATTCGTGTTATTTCCGCTGGCAAGTCGAGTAAGTTCTGGTTGCATTTTCACCTTTTTCTGGTGATTGTTGGTATGTGGATGAGAGACTTTAGATAATGGTGATGATTTGTCATGTAAAGTTTTGAATATGTTCATTACTGATTTATATTTAATTTGGCTGTGTACAGGTAACCAGTATAGATTTTTTTAAATTGGAATAATGTGGTTGCTCTTTTTTGTTTTAACCCTTTCATGGCTGCTGTTGCCATATGGCAACCTTCAAATTTTCCCCCAAATAGTTCACCGGATTCTATATTTCCAAAAAATTCACACACTGTGTGCGAAATGTGATGTGTATCTGTGCTTGACATCTGAAAAAAACTGTTATTTAAACTATCACACCCAGCAGTAAATGAAACTGATGCCAAGACTGTTTTTTTTTAAATTTTCAGCCATTCAGGACCGTAGTTGCCATATGGCAACAGTAAATATTGTTTCTTAGACATAAATGTTTTTCCAAAAAACTTTATATTCTGCATCATTTAGCTCAAATCTTAATAAAAAAAACAGAAAAAAAATTCAGTTACAAAACAATTATGTGGACGCGAAAGGGTTAACTATGGTGCATGTTGCAGTGTGTTGGGCCATTTGTAGCTGGTGAAGTGCATGTTTGGGTAGTCCCTGGTATATGCTGTTACAGAAAACCTGGAGGGGAAGATGAGTGCCTGAAATACTGAGTGGAGGTTGGATGTTGCAAGTAGAGTTTGAAGGTTGTAGAGTATTTTTATCTTGTGGTATATAGCTTTTGTGGTTCTGGTGATGTGGGGAGAGAAGTCAAGCTGTTGGTCAATTGTTATGCCCAGGTATTTCACCTCCTGCTTGATTTCTAGTAACGTCGTGGATTTTTTTTTTAAATTTTATTTTTATTGAATTATACAACTTATACATACAACAAGAATATGCATATCAAAGAAATAGGGTCGTGGATTTTGAGTGTTTTGGGGGATGAGAATGTCTTGTTTCTGGAGATACAGAGCACTACTGTTATTTTTTTTGTAGTTGATCTGGAGCCCGTGTTCATGTAGCCATTGTGAGATTTCTTGGAAGCAGATAGTTATTTTGCTTAGGTTTGGGGTAAGGATGGCATAAGGTGTAAACATCATGATATTGTCTGCATAGATCCTGCATAGATTGAATATCATGTTTGTGAAATATGGTACATATGGGTTGTATGAATATGTTGAAGACTAATGAGGATAATGCAGAGCCTCGTGGAATTCCTTTGTATTGTCTGTCGGGGGCTGATTTGCTTGGTCCTGTGCGTACTTGGTGATCTGACAAGTGTGATTGGATCCATTTGAGTAGGGTGCCACCAATTCCAATGGCATGTAGTCTTGCAAATAGGATTTTGTGCGGAATAGAGTCAAATGCCGCAGTTATGTCTAGAAAGATTAGAATGTATGCACGGTTAAGCTTCTCTGTGCCTCTTACTATGGTATCTATTAGTCAGAAGCGTTTCTACTCCATTGTGTGGTCTAAATCCATGTTGGTGTTGATCTAGTGGAGCGTGCTTCTTGACATGCTTCTGAAGTTGCTGGAGTACTATTCATGCAATTATTTTTGAGATGAAAGGGAGGCTGCTGATGGGCCTGTAAGAGGCGGGGTCTCCTTTGTCAGTTGTGGGATTTTTTAGAATGGGTCATACTGAAGCTATTTTTAGTTCCATCTGGCAGATGATTGGAGGTAGTTCAGATCTGGCTAACTTAATCCAGCTGACAGGGCATGGATCCAGCAGCAAGGTAGTGGTGTTGTAGAGGCTGCTGCTGATGTGTTCTATGTTCTTGTTAGAGATAGAGTCAAAGGTTATCCATTGATTCTTGGTGGATTTATTGTCTAGAAGTGTGTATTGTATGTTGTTGTTGGGTCCCATTCTACTTTGGAAGAAATCTGGCAGTGTTTGTGGGTGGGGGAGGGGCTGTTGTCAGGTTTCTCTTGATTGGGTGCTGCTGTTAGAGATCGCATGATGTTAAGTAGCTCTCCTGGGGCTCGCCTGTAATTCTGGTTGCTTAGATGTTTTCCATTTTTGTTCAATTCTTCTCAGTTCTTGTTTAAAGTTTCTGAGTTGTCTAACATACCAGGTTGCATTTGGTTTGTGTTTTGGTGTGGATCTGGTCAGTGGTGTGACTGCATCTTGAATGTTGTATACAATTCTAGTCACCATATCTTAAAAGGACATAGCAGAAAATGTACAGTGAAGAGCCACCAAAATGGTATAGGTTAGGGCTCTTCAACTTGGAAAAAAGATGAATGAGACAGCTGAGGGGAGATACGATAGAGGTCTATAAATTAATGAATGGAGTGGAATGGGTAAATATAGATCAATTGTTTACACCATCAAAAATTAGAAAGACTAGGGGACATGCAATGAAGCTGCAGTGTAACCCCTTTAATACTAATAAGAGAAAATATGTTTTCACTAAATGCGTAAACTCTGAAATTCATTACCAGATGATGTAGTAAAAGCTGTTAGTGTAGCCGGGTTTAAAAAAAGATTTGGACAAGTTCCTGGAAGAAAAGTCTATAAACCATTATTAAAGAGGACCCAGGAAATGCACTGCTTGCTCCAATACAAGCATTGTGGAACCTCTGTGTCTTTTTGGGAAACTGCTAGGTACTTCTGACCTGGACTGGCCACTGTTGGAAACAGGATACTGGGCTTGATGGACTTTGGTCTGATCGAGTATGGGATATCTTATGTTCTTACTGCAAGAATTAGCTATTACAGTTGTTTCTTTGGACCACTCTCGGGCTAAGATTGAGTCTCAGATACAGTCAATTTTCTCTGTAAATGTGGTGCATATTAAGGATTTTCTTGTTCTGCATACTAAAATATAAGCATTAGAACTCATCTTGGTCTAGTAATCTCCAGTTCTTAAATTTTCTATGCACTTACTTTCAACTGAAATTCTCTTAGCTAAATATTTTACTGAAATATTAAAAATTTCTGATCGGATTGAAATTGTTCAAGCTTTCTATATACCCCTCGCCTACTTCGTTCTGCTCACGGTAATCGTCTCTTTCTTCCTTCTCCTGCCCAAGCTCACCTCGAATTGACCCGGCATGCCACCTTTTTTCTTTGTGAGTCCCACCGCTTGGAATTCCCTTCCCCATTCTCTCCACACTGAATCATCCTTCCCTCGGTTTAAGGCCCTTCTCAAGACTTATCTCTACTGTCAGGCTTACGATCTTCCGTTCTCATCTGATCTCTCTTCACAATGATGCCACTTAAGACTGTCTCTCCATTACAAACCCCAACCTCACCTGACCCATCAGATACAGCCCGCCCCCCACCCTCCCTTTATGTTTATACTTGTGGTGTTCCTCATCTATCACTGTTCTTTTCTGTCCTTCCCTCTCCCTTTTTGCTTGCTTTCCTTTTAATTTAATGGCGTTCTTTTTCCTCCTTTATTTTCACCAGCTGCATTTTGTTTTAGTATTGTACACCGCTTTAACACTTTGGTAATGGGCAGTATCAGGGCCGGATTTACCTTGAGTGAGGCCCTAAGCCAACAAAAATTGTGGGCCCCCAGCAGGGGCGGCCCAAGGGGGGTGCGGGGCCTCATTTGCATAAGGGGCCTCATTTGCATAAATATTTGCATAATGTTACCATATACTAACTTTTAGTAAACGTGCCTCTTAATGAGTGTATGGATAAAGAAAGACTAAAAGATTTCTACATTACTATAATCCAATCCATAGCAAACCCGCCGTATCCTAACAGCACTACCAGGACTCTCAAAGCACCATACTCTACCAATCAAAAGGCAACACTGCAAATATTAAACCAATACATTTCAGAGAACAATACATGACCTACTGGGGAAAGAGAACAAGTGGCAATGTCAAATAGGAATTATATAAACAGAACACCTCAGCTCAGTTACACATGCAGAACATAGACCATCACCAAACAAGTAATCACAATTTAGAAACAGGAAGACAATAATTAAACTGGGAATCCCAAAAGCCAAACTTGGAATGTACAACACTGTAGAAATAAAACTATACATTAATTTGCTCTTGTACTAAACAAAGCGCAGACGTTAATGATGCACATTTACCAGAGCTGACATATTCCAATTAATAATTCAAAATAAAGAGATATTTTCTACCTTTTGTGCATTTTTTTCAGCTGCAATTGCTCCAGCCACTTTCTTCTGGTTTCTTCGTGTCTTCTGCTAACTCTCCATCGTCTGCTGTCCATTTGTCCTTTCTTCTCTCTTCTAGTTTTTTTTCCATTCTCTCTCTACATCTGCTTTAACATACTAATCTTTCTCCTTTTGCTCTTTCCTCATTACTATTTCATCCACTCAAATTTTAACCCCCACCCCATCATCAATCCCCACTTACTCTCCCAATACCCGGCCAATTGTAGATTTTTTATCCCTCCCACACAAAATATTTTTCCCTTCTCCATTTTACTCTTCCAGCCCCATCCCATTCTAATCCTCCCCCAACATCAGCTCCCTTCTAGTTCCAGCCTCACCCAGCATCCATTCCCTTCTAGTCCTGCATCAGCCCATTTCCAGTCCTAGCCACCCATCAGCCCATTTCCAGTCCTAGCAACCCCCCAACCCAATACCAGTCCTAGCCCCCATCAACCCACTTACAGTCCTAACCCCCCATCACCCCATTTTCAGTTTAAGCCCCCCCTATAACCCATTACCAGTCCTAACCCCCCATCAGCCCACTTCCAGTCCTAACCCCATCAACCCATTTCCAGTCAGCCCCCATAGCCCATTGCCAGTCCTAACCCCCCCATCAGCCCACAGCCCATTACCAGTCCTAACCCCATCAGCCCACCTCCAGTCTTAACCCCCCCAGCCCATTTCCAGTCCTAGCCCCCCCAGAGCCCATTACCAGACAGCCCCCATCAGCCCACAGCCCATTACTAACACCAGCCACAGGGCTTTCTCATATGTGGCGCCAACACTGTGGAACCAACTCCCACCAGAACTACGAGCTAGCAATGACCTTCTAGACTTCAGAAAGAAACTCAAAACGCACATTTTCCAATCACATTTCAACCTGAACTAAACCCACAGATGGAGCAGCCCCTGACCACTGTGTCCAAGAAGATTATCCTGTATATATGTATTTATGTATATCTGTAAATGAACTCCCCCATAGCTAAGAAGTGTTAACTCTGTATGATGTGCTTTTCTGACAATCTGTATGTAAGCAAAATTTGTACCTGCCTTGATTCGACAGTCCAAGAAGATTATCCTGTATATATGTTTTTATGTATATATGTAAATGAACTCCCCCATAGCTAAGAAGTGTTAACTCTGTATGATGTGCTTTTCTGACAATCTGTATGTAAACAAAATTTGTACCTGCCTTGATTCGGCAGTTTCACAATAGTAATCCTACCCGCTTCTGATCGCTGGAAGGAGCGGGCTACAAATGCTTGCTAAATAAATAAAAATAAAATAAATAAATAAATAAAATTACCAGTCTTAACCCCCCCAAAGCCCATTACCAGTTCTAAACCCCCCCAACAGCCCATTACCAGTCCTAACCCCCCCAACAGCCCATTACCAGTCCTAACCCCCCCCAACAGCCCACAGCCCATTACCAGTCCTAACCCCATCAGCCCACCTCCAGTCTTAACCCCCCCAGCCCATTTCCAGTCCTAGCCCCCCATAGCCCATTACCAGACAGCCCCATCAGCCCACAGCCCATTACCAGTCTTAACCCCCCAAAGCCCATTACCAGTTCTAAACCCCCCCAACAGCCCATTACCAGTCCTAACCCCCCCAACAGCCCATTACCAGTCCTAACCCCCCCCAACAGCCCACAGCCCATTACCAGTCCTAACCCCATCAGCCCACCTCCAGCCTTAACCCCCCAGCCCATTTTCAGCCCCAGCCCCCCCAATAGCCCATTACCAGTCCTCCCCCCCCCATCGGCCTAAAGTAAACTTTAATTTTAAAAAAAACTGCTGGCTGCCGCCGCGGGGCCCCCTCTGCTGCTGCGGCAGCATGGATTGACCCGCGGGGGCCCCCTCTGCAAGCTGAATCCGTCGGTCCCTCCCTCCGTGCAGGCTGTGAGAGGCACGAAGGGAGAGTGTCTCCCTCGCATCTCTGTTAGGAAATTTCCCATCAGCCCCTGCGGGCTTAACAGAGACGCGAGGGAGACACTCTCCCTTCGCGCCTCTCACAGCCTGCACAGAGGGACCGACGGATTCAGCTTGCAGAGGGGGCCCCCGCGGGTCAGTCCATGCTGCCGCGGCAGCAGAGGGGGCCCCGCGGCGGCAGCCAGCAGTTTTTTTTTTTTAAATTTTATTTTAAAAAAAAAAGCTAATTTTTTCCAATTTTGTGGGCCCTTTCCAGCTGTGGGCTCTACGCCATGGCATACATGGCGTATAGGTAAATCCGGCCCTGGGCAGTATATCAAATGTCACAAATAAATATAAAGATAAAAGATAAAGATCAGATCACGGATGGTCTCACCTGCCAAAGGGAATCTGGATGAGCTCCGTCCCTCAGTTAGCCAGAACTTAGCTGCCTTTTTGTAGGATACAGAGGATATAATTTCCAAGCGGAATACTCTTTTGGTGACTTTTTCCACTGAGGCAGTTAAGTTGAGGATACTCAAAGCTTTGTTCAAAAATAAGCATGTCTTTTTCTGTGGTCAGAAACTGAACATCTTTCCAAAAGTAACACTCTCTACCCAGATTCATAGGAAGCAGTTTCTAGAATTGAGGCCTCGTGTTCTGGCTTTTGGGACATTTTTTCTCCAATTCTCCTGTAAGTGTATTCTGACATTACAGGGGAACACGTTTGTTTTTTCAGATGTCTCCCAGTTGGAATGTTTTCTGTCTGATAGGTAGAGATAATGCTATAAGGTGGTGTACTAGTGTTAGTAATTGCTCCCCCAGTATGTGGCTAGTTTAAGCCTTGTTTCTTGATTTATTTCCTGTAATTATGGAATGCTGATCCCCAATTATGTGGACTTTACCATCTATGTTTTCTTCTTTCTCTTTTCCTTCTGTTTAATGCTTACTATTGTATTGATAGTTTTCCTTTCTTTACTGGAATGTATTATTACAAAACCTTGATAAATTAAAAAAAAGACAGTTTGCAGCTGGGGATTCCCATATGTGAGAACCTTTTTCCTGCTTGTCCAAGGAGAACACCTGCTACAGGTGACTATGCTAAAAAGTATTTGCACAGAGAATGTGTGCCACTTGATATGATCTGTGTGTAAGGCTTTCCTGGATATGTAGTTTGAATGGTACGGAGGTATAGCTGGTAAATTGCACATACAGTATTTAATAAAATACGTATGTAAACATGTACAGTACAGCACCCAGTCCAGAGCGAATTGTAACCAAACGTAGTTTATTGTGATCAGGAGGGAACTCTCCTGAACACAGTAAACCTACATTTGGTTACAACTCATTCTGGACTGGTGGTGAGTGTGCGAGTGTGAGTTGCTTTGTGGTTGGACCCTAGACATGTAGAGTATTTGCACATATTTCACCAACTTTGGAATAGGTGTAAATATGTGAATCAGCAATTTGCCAAGCCAAAAAGGGCTGTTTTGGGATGCATGTTTTATAAAGGCACTTAGGCGCCTATATTGCCTTTATGAAATAGGTGCCTTTTTAAACCTTACACGTAAGCGCTCTGTTATGAAATCAGTCCCTTTATGGATTATTCCCTTCGGAGTACATTTTGAGGGTAATTTTATGACAAGTCACCTATACTTGGTCCTTGGTCCGATTCTTTTTAACAACTTTGTTAGTGATTTTGCAGAAGATCTGTCACGTTAAGGTTTGCCTCTTTGCGGATGATATCAAAATCTGCAAAAGAGTAAACACCCAGGAAGGAGTAGATAAAATGAGGGATATAGCTAAGCTTCAAGAAGGGTCAAAAATTTGGCAGCTGATATTTAATGTTAAAAAATGTAGGGTCATACATTTGGGCTGCAAAAATCCAAGGGGGCAGTACAGTATAGGGGGCGAAGTATTTCTGTCCATGAAATAAGAATGGGATCTGGGTGTGGTTGTGTCTGATGATCTTGAGGTGGCTAGACAGGTACAAAAGGCGACAGTGAAAGCCAGAAGGGTGCTTGAGTGCATAGGGAGAGGAATGGCCGGCAGAAAAAAGGAGGAGATAGAGCCTCTGTATACGTCCCTGGTGTGACCTCATTTGGAGTATAGTGTGCAATTTTGGAGTCCGCACCTTCAAAAGGACATAAATAGGATGGGGTTGGTGCAGAGAGTGGCTACTAAAATGGTTAGTGGTCTTCATTATAAAGCATATGATAGAGATGTTTAAATAACCTCCGTGGCATACATGCATAAGAAGAGAGCTGCTTTCGATTGAAAACAAGCTCTCCTACAAGGGGACATAAGATGAAGGTGAAAGGGGTTAGACTCAAGAGTAATATGCAGAAATATTTCTTTACGGAAAGAGTGGTAGATGCATGGAATAGTCTCCCAGCGGAAAGAGTGGTAGATGCATGGAATAATCTCCCAGCGGAAAGAGTGGTAGATGCATGGAATAGTCTCCCAGTGGAAGTAGTAGTGATGAGGACAGTATCTGAATTCAAAAAAGCATTGGACAAACACAGAATATCTTTGAAGGAAAAGAAGGGACTTTAGTATTTCATACAGAAGAGCAGACTAGATAGGCCATGTGGTCTTTTTCTGCCGTCATGTTTCTATACATGAAGGCAACATAGGTGCCTGCACCTTTGTAAATTACTAGCACAAATACAGCAGAAATAGTGGCTAGTTTGAAGTCACAGACATTTATGTCTGCCTGGACAATACATGCCTAACTGTAGACGCATAAATTTACACGTGACATTTTATAAAAGACATTTTTCTGGCCATTCTGTCATATAGTCATGAAAAATCATTTATAAAATTCCTTCCTTTAAAGTTCATAAGGTGGCTCATAAGGTTGTCCCTTTCCCTTTCTAATCTGCCAGGCTCAAAGTCATCTGCAATCTTCTTTCACCTACTTCCTGCCTTCCTCACGTGCAAGCTTTCTGCACACCACTTTTACCAACCACCTCTGGTCTTCCCCCCCCCACCCCCCCGTGCTCTCTTAAGTGGATATACTGCAGGACTTACAAAGCGCAGTGTTTGCTAAAACTGATGTTGTCCGAGAATGACTTGTTCGTTTTTCTTTTATTTCTCTATGGAGGTCTCTGTTGTGTTTTGAAGAGATTCAGAGGCGCAGCCTCCAGTGACTGTCAAAAGTAGAAAGGAGAGATGAGATAATGTTTTCTTTGTACTGTGCAGGAAACTGATCAACCCTGTGTCCTTTGCTCCTTTGTGTTAATAGATTTGACATTCAGTGCCCTTGTAATTTGATATTTCTTAGTATTTATGTGTAGCCTAGTGGTTAAAGCAACAGCCTACACCCCAGAGATCTTGGTTCAGTTCCCACTGGCACTTCTTGTGGCCTTGAGCAGGTCACTTTATCCTCCCATTACCTTAGAGGAAAAGGCCTGGCAATCTCCTTTCGGTCATTCCTTGCCAAGAAAACCCAGGGGCTGCTGGGTCGCCAGGAGTCAGCAATGACTTGATGGCACTTAAAAAAAAAAATGTATTCATCTGTGAGCAGCACCACAGCCTGTATCATGAGAGCTCTGTGGAATTTTCAGAAGTACTTATGCTCCAAAGATCCATGTAAGTGTCAGCTATGCAGGGTATCCCAAGGCTTCAGTGAAAGCTTGCATAGCTCGTCCTGTGAGGCGTACCTCTCCTCAGCCCTGGCTTTCTCTTACTTCCCTCTATCTCTGTTCCTGTGCAGCTGAACGCACCTGGCTTAAATCACGCCCTCTTTCTGACTTCCTTCACTTTAAATTCGTGCTTCTCTCTTACAAGTCTGCCCTTTCCCTCGCTAAGCAAAACCATTTTATTCATATGACTGACCATCTTACCTCCAATCCCCGTCTATTCTCTACCCTTATGCCTCCACTGCCACTAATCCCTCCTTCCCTCTCTGCTCAAACCCTAGCTAACTTTTTCCATGACAAAGTCTCTAAGATTAGTCTTCTATTCCCTCCTATTTCTTCCTCGCCTCGCCTTCCTCCTCTTCACCTTTTCCCTTCATCTTCCCCTACCCTTTCTTCTTTTTCCATAATCTTGGATGAAAAAACTTCCGTCGTTCTTTCAACCTCTAAACCCACCACCTCCTCTTCTGATCCTATCCCTCCCCATCTCCTCAATTCCGTCTTTCTCTGTTACCCCTTCTATCTCATATATCCTTAATCTTTCATTCTCTATTGCAACCTTCCCTGCAGCCTTCAAACATGCTGTGATCACTCCTGTCTTCAAAAAACCGTCTCTCGACCCTTCAACTCCTTCCAGTTATTGTCCTATTTCACTTCTTGAGCAAGCTGTCCCTCCATCATTGCCTTGAATTTCTCATCTCTCATGCACTCTTGGATCCACTCCAGTCTGGCTTTCATCCTTTTCATTCCGCCAAAACGGCTCTTACCAAAGTCTCTGGTGATTTCTTTTTAGCAAAGCCCAATGGCCTCTATTCTGTCCTTATTCTTCTTGACCTCTCCCAGCTTTTGATACTGTTGATCACACATATCTTCTCTAAGTTTTAGAGACTCTATACTGTCTTGAGTTGCTTTTTATCTTCTGAATCACACTTTTAGTGTGTGTTCGCATAGTTCCTCCTTTTCTGTCATTCCCTTCTTAGTTGGTGTACCTCAAGGGTCTGTTCTAGGACCTCTCCTCCTTTTCTCTATACCCAGTCCCTCGGTGCCCTCATTTCTTCCCATGGTTTTCACTATCATTTTTATGATGATGATTCTCAAATCTATATTTCCTCACCTGATATTTCTCCTGTGCTCCAATCCCATATCTCTACTTCATCTGACGTCGCTGTCTGGATGTCTCTCTGCCATCTGAAATTGAACATGGATAAAATTGAGCTTCTTATCTTTTCTCCTAAGCCCTCCCACCTTCCTCCTTTCTCTATCACTGTCGATAATACTATACTACAACCTGTTTCTTCAGCCCATAACCTTGGAGTCATTTTTTATTCCTCACTCTCCTTCTCCTCTCACATTCAACAGATTGCTAAAACCTGTAATTTCTTTTTGTTTAACATTAGCAAAATTCAGCCCTTCCTCTCTGAAGACACTACTAGGACTCTTAATTGCCTCCCGCCTTGACTATTGCAACCTCCTCCTTGCTGGTCTTCCTCAGTCCCACCTGTTTCCTCTTCAATCTGTTCAGAACTCTGCGGTACGACTGATTTTCTGCCAACTGCATTATTCTCATGTAACCCCTCAATTGAAATAGCTTCACTGGCTTCCCTTTTGGTTTCGTATTCATTTCAAACTACTGTACTTCTCCTAACCTTTAAATGCATTCGCTCTACGGTCCCTCATTGTCTTTCCTCCCTCCTCTCTCCCTACTCCCCCCAATTGTGAACTCCGCTCCTCCTCTGGTCTCCCTCTCTCTATGCCCTTCTCTTCTAATGCTAACTTCAGACTTTGATCCTTTCACATTGCTGTTCCTTATGCCTGGAATAAGCTTCCCTTGTCTCTACATCAAGTCTCTCCTCTCTCCGTTTTCAAATCCTTGCTAAAAACGTACCTCTTTGAGACTGCTTTCGGACCATGATCTTTGTTTTCCTTGTGTCTCCTCTTCCCTTTGACCTCATGCTTCTTGTATTGTCCACGTCTGTTTGTCTTTTAGATTTTGAGCTCTTTAAGCAGAAACTCTTTCTTTGTGTTTACAGTGCCGCATACACCTTGTAGTACTTAATAAATGAATAATAATAATACTAATAAGATCTCAGCCCAAAATACATTCTTTTTCTTTCCACCAGACTCAACTTGCTATTGCGCCTGCACAGTCTACCATTAGAAAAATAGTAGTGACAGTTCAACAGTTCATAAGTTCAACAGTTCATAAGAAGAGACAAAGGTCTCCAGCAGTTGTTTGAATACTATGATGCCTTGCTGATTAGGGACAAAAACAGTAATAAATGATAAACATATACAAGTTGAGTTTATTGTAGATGACATATCTTTAAAGGTTTGCAGCACTAATCCCACATTGAGAGTTTGGCTTTTTTAGGTCACAAAAATCTCCCAAAGAGAGTTTAATTTTTCACAGATTGTCTTCAGATGCTTCTGGATTAACTTGAGCATTTAAAGTATACACTCTTCAGCAGGTGTTAAGCTCATCGTTTTATGTATTTCTGAAATGACTGCAATCATATCCTCCCATGTCTTTATTCTTGATTCCCTTTCATGTCTGGGCATTGTTTTTGGGTACGGTGGGGACTGGAGGTGCATTGTCTTCAGCATGGCAATTGTGCTATGGAGTGCCCCAGGAGTCTGCGCTCTCCCCACTTTTATTTAATATTATCTTGCAGCCCCTGGAAGGTATCATTCAGAGCTTTGGATTCTGGGGGGGTTTTATATGCTGATGACATACAAATTGTGATGCCACTGGGGCAGGGTGTAGTGGCCATGATTAAAAAGGTTAATTCTTGTCTGCGCATGAAATGAGAGTCAGAAGCTGTAAAGATGTCTTACGGGTACCAGTCTGTCAACAATGAGCCGCCTGACTGAAGACCGAACACAATTTAGGACAACTATCCAGAGGGTCTCCATAAGTCGACACCGACTCAATGGCACTTAACAACAACTTGTCTGCAGAAGGTGGAAGATTAGTTAGAAGACAGTTTGATGGTTTCAAACACTCAGAAATCAGAGGTCCTTGTGTTATGGATCTTTGGATCCCGAGGAGCTGACAGAATGGTTGTGTGTTCGTGGGGGGCAGTTGAATTGGAAAAAGGAGATTAGGGATCTGGGGGTTCTCTTGCATGCAGACCTCTTTATGCAGGTCCAAATTTCTAAGGTAGTTGATGTGACTCATGAGCAGTCAAGGTTAGTGTGCCAACTCCATCCATTCTTGGAGGTGGAGGCTCTGCAGACAGTAATCCAATTGATGGAAATGATGGAATTGGATCATTGTAATCTTTATGTGGGCTTGCCTGAGGCTTTAATGCAGAAATTGCAGGTGATACAAAATACAACAACATATGTGTTGTCTGGTCATACTAGGAAGGGAGTCAATAAGAGTGGGATGCTGAGGCAATTGCACCATTTTCCTGTATGGGAGCGATGTGTTTTTAAATTGATAGTACTGACATTTAAGGTGCTGAGAGGGGGGGCCCAGTTATTTGAGAGAGGTATTAAGGTGTTATCAGCCTGGTCAGGAGTTAAGATCCAGTCAAGGTAGCTTGTTGGTAATGCTGGGTCTTTGGGAAGTGAGATTACAGAAGTGGAGTGGGCAGGTATTTAAGACAGCCACGCTGCAGTGGTGTAATAGATTCCCCTTGGGTTGACGCAGGAATTAGGGTGGTTTTGAAAGGCTTTGAAGACCTTCCTAGTTAGCTAGATGCTGTTGGCTTCAGTAAAGGCTGAGTGAAGGCGGTATAGGTGGGGAGAGTTGAAGCCACAGTCTTTTTTTATGTTCTCTTAAATTTTTGAATGCATTGAGTGTTTTAGTTTGTTGTGAACCATATAGAATGTATTACATGTTTGCAGTATAAAAAAGCTTTTAAATAAATAAATACTTGGTGGTCTTTTAGCAATAGAACACTATCTGCAGAGGCTCAATTATCAGGTCTAATATCAAATTCTTTGGGTTACTCTATATTTTTACAACCTAATACCCGTTTGATTGCAGTAAATATCCATTTCTACTATACCATTAGACTAATACAATGCTCTTTTCCTACAGTGACTCTGAAAAGGAAAGCAGTTTAGTTGAACATCCCTTGACCAGAAAACACAGTGGAATTCACTTGGCTCTCCCAGATGCCCATGATCCCGATAATGGTGAGAAATAGGCAGACCAATTATTTCCACTATCTTTCACAAATATCTCCTTTCCTTACTAGTACAACATAATCTCATATAAAACTGTAAAGCGATCCTACCCAGTCTCAGAAAACTGACCCCACACAGCTAGTGGAAAAAATGTTCTCACTCCTGCTTTAGTTACGGTCTATCTTGCAATGTCTTTGAATATTCTGCAGTCACCTACCCAGCTGTGGGTGGAATTGCGAAATATACTATGAATGAATAAGTCAACTATGAAAAAATTCTTAAGGGGACAGTTTTCAAAGGGTTTTTCATGAGCAACATGGATGTTTTTTCACAAGGAGGACTGGTACATCTTCTTCCTGTCTCTCCTTACAGATGGTTTGGTCAGGGTCAGAAAGGATAAGGGGATCGTAGGGGAGGGTCAAGCTTTAGGATTCCTCCGTACTTAAATTTTGAAGATGTATCCATGGAAGGAGAAGGTCTAGTAGGCCCCATGCACCTTTTACTTGAAGATGAGAGGGAGATGAGGAAGCTGTTGTCTCTTCTCCCTGACTTCTTTGGCAGGAAAAAAGTCGCATATGGCTAGCCGAATTTAGTCCTGCTATTGCAGTGTCTGGATTTGACAGCTAGTGCTAAAAATCAATGCTAGTTGCCCAACTTTCTCCCCTCTAGCCTGCTTTGAACATTACCAGCTAACATTAGCCATATAGTGAAATTTAGGAAACTAAAGTTTGTTGGTTAGCCCAGGAAGTTTTCAAAGGCTGTGATCTAACTGACTAAGTCCTTACTTATCCCATAGTGTGTGTTTCTGCGCTAGGCATTGATGAGTCTGATTTCTTTATGACATTTGTTTTTCCTCTCTACTAAATTCTCTTAGATTTAGGCGTCTGGAAAGGGATTCCTTTGTAACTGGCTCTTCTAAGAGCATGCCAGCAGAAAGGAAGAGTTCAATGTTTTCTGATTTCTACAGTGAGCACCAAACTAAAAATGAGTTGAATCATGTAGGGCATGATACTTTTCCCCAGTTTCACCAATATGAGTGTAGTCTAGTAAAATTCAAAATTCTACTTTTATTGGAAAAGTAAACGGAAGCCTTTCTTTTTTTTTAATTTTTTATTTATGCAATATTCATATACATCCAAAGAATGATTGAAGAAAAACAAAACAAAACAAACAACGGGAAATTATAATCAACATCAAATCAATGCAATCATGTATAGTCCCCAAAGAAAAAGAAAAAAAAAGGAGCAAGAAATAGGTAATATACAACTTAGAAACTAGAGCTGGGGGGCTCAAAGACAAATAACATGCCCAAACTATTGGAGGTACAGCATCCCCTGTGATCTTCAACACCCCACTCAAATATTTGCACAGCATATCCGCAGATGAAATAAGGCGGCATTTAGGAAAATTCAAAATCTTAAGTTATTCCTATCTACTCGATTTTCCAAAAAAAAAAAGCACTTTCCTGCTCAATATTTCTTTGTCTTTTAATTGAGTTACACTCACAGTTCGTAGGTTATCCAAAGCTGCTTCTAGGCCCCCCAGTCTAGCAACATGATCTGCCACTGCAGTTTTCACAGGATTCAGTCCTTCCAACAACTTGATCCAACTGCGTTTTGAAACCAGCAGCATAATTCACCAGAGAAGAGTCCACCGACTTAATGGCGTCCACAAAACATCTAGTGAAATAACAGCCGGTCTTCCAACCACTGCTCCCCGATCTTTCCGGGCTGAGGTAACCACCGACATCTCACCAGAGGCGATCAACTCTGAAGGCGGTTCCACGCTCGCCAGCCCACCAGGAATACTACCTCTGGGGACATTTTGCACGCATTCAGAGAGCACCAGACATGGCAGTGGAAGGGCTGTCCATTCTTCGGGGTTCAACAAAGCCCTGCTCAGGCTGGCATCCAACATCACCAAGGAGGACTGAGCCAAAAAGTCCCTTTGTAATGGTGGAACCATGGCTGGAAACAACAGAGTTGACTGCAACAAAGCTTTTGGCGTGGATGCAGAAACCAACGCAGAAGCTCTCCCTTTCCTCTTACAAACATAGAAACATAGAAACATGATGACAGAAAAAGACCACAAGGCCTATCTAGTCTGTCCTTCCATAACAACAACTACAACAGTCCACTTTTTACCTTTAGAGATCCTCTGTGTTGGTCCCATGCTTTTTTGAATTCAGTTACTGTCCTCATCTCTACCACCTCCACTGGGAGACTATTCCACGGATCCACTACTCTTTCCGTAAAGAAATATTTCCGCATATCACTCCTGAATCTATCTCCCTTCACCCTCATCCCATGTCCCCTCGTAGCAGAACTTGCTTTCACTTGAAAGAGGCTCTCTCCCTGAACATTTAAACTGCGAGGACAACTTGTTACAACCCGGCTCACGGTGCAACTGCTACCACCACCATCTTGCTCCCCTCCCGGAAGCCTTTCTATAAGGCGGGGCAAGAGGTTTGGGGCAAAATGGTACTGGGGCCTTTCTTCCTCTTCATTCCCTAGTTTATATCAGGAGCAATTTTCAGTAGCAGCCCAGTTGTAAAGTGTGTAGACATTATGTGGATCATTTTATAAGCTTTTGTAGCATGTAAAAACACTGTGGAGTGGAGTGGAGGAGTGGCCTAGTGGTTGGGGCAAGGTACTTCAGGCCGGAAAGTCGGGGGTTCAAATCCCACTAGAGGACAGCAACCTTGGGCCGGAAGGACTGGGGTTTCTAGTCCCACAGGTGCTCCTTGTGGTCTTGGGCAAGCCACTTAACCCTCCATAGCCCATGTTCCCTGTAAAATAGTTATCTCCAAGTTATAATGCCCTGTTCAATGTAATTTCAGTTTGTTCAATGTAAACCGCCTTGATATCATGAAAGGCGGTATACTGTATAAGAAATGTTAAATAAATAAAATAAATAAATAACTGTTTTATGAACAGAAATAAAATTTTCCAGGGGTATATATGCAGGAAGCAAGTGCTGCTGACACCCAACTGCTAATATTATGTGGTATATGCATAGGTATTTACGGAAGCAGAGACTGGAAGAGGCTGGGGCAAAATTTCAAGATACGCACATATATGATGAAATACATGCATATCCTTGGTGTAGGTGTAACTTTGTAGAGGAAGAGCAGACTGGATAGGCCATATGGTCTTTCTGCCATCTTGTTTCTATGACTTTAAAGAAAGACACATAGGTGCATAAGTTCCCTTTATAAAACAGTTGTGGCATCTACTCATATCTGTGTACCTAATCTTCAAAGAAAAACTTTTCTGCATCAGTCAAATCAGAATTTCAAATCTAGTTTGCAGTTCTTTGCAAAGTAAAGCAAACAACTCGGGACAGAATATACAAACCACTTTAAAGAACTGTTGGGGGGGGGGGAACTGTTAACCCAATAAATAAAAACAGAAATAATAATTATCCCTAGTTTAGAACAGATCTTGTCAGACAAATAGAACCCTGAAATGACATTGAGTAAAATTTCCCGATCCAGAAACAGAGGCCTCAATGCAGAAAGCCAGCATTAGAAAATGGCACTAAGCTCCAGCAAACGGCGTTCTAAAGCACGCACCGAACAATGTTTTTACCAGGGGCAGCAGAACAGCTTTTTGATTGGAGAAGCCAAACAAACCAATCTCCAGCTCCCTCCCCAAGTTTTCTCTTTGCTGATGCGGTATTGGGCAACGATTTGGTGGCGCCAGAGCCCCTGTGGTTCCACCCTATTCCGCTGCCAATGATTTTTACTCCAGTGCAGTAAACTAATGGCATACAGTAGTGATACGATGCAGTTGTTTGCTGCATCAGGAGTAAACATCTCCCTTCCTGTTTGTGTGTGAACGGAGATTGGCTCATGCACTGAAAGGGAAGTAGATAAAGGGAAAAAAAGCATGACAAAACTTTCACTTTCCTCCACCAACCCACAAACCAACCGCATTGATGGCCCATAGGCGGTCCCTCACCCTACAAACCCCTTCTCGCTTCTCTTTCCTGTTTCAACCAAGGCCCTGGGTGCGGCTCCAGATTCCAAACCCAACCAGTGTTCTGGGTGCCCGCTCCCAGGCCCCCAACCCAACAAATGTTCTGGTACCTCCCCCCTAATACCAATATTTACTGCAATGGTACAAGTAGACCCCCCTACTTATACCCTCAGCAACCACCCAGCACATCTCTAAGGTGGGAGACAGAAGTGATGCCCACTTGCTCCTGCCTCTGTGCTGCTCTCTTGAAATGACACTACCTGAGCATGTGCAGAGCATCCCAGGATGCAGTATGTGGGGTTCAGTCTGCCAAATAAGACAGCATTGCAAACTGTGACTCCACCTAGCAAAATTCAGAAAGAGCAGTTCAAAATGAAATCAGAAAAGCAAAGAATAGAATTTGAAAAGAAGCTTGCTATGGAGACAAAAACTCAACAATAAAAACTTTTTCAGGTACATTTGAAGCAAGAAGCTGGTGAAAGAGTCATTTAGACTATTAAATAATCAAGGGTTAAGAGGGCATTCAGGGAGGACAAGGCCATAGCTAAGAGACTAGAATGTTTTACTTTGGTCTTTACTGAGGAAGATGTGAAGAAAATATTCATTTTAGAAAAGGTATTTCACAATGATAGAAGCATGATAAAAATCATATGACCTATCCAGTCTACCTTTCCCTACAAACTATTAAAATCTCTCTATTCTTCCTTAGAGTTGATCTGTGTTCCTCACATGCTTTCTTGAATTCAAATAGCCTTTGTCTCTACTAACTCCATTGTGGGATTATTCCACCCATCTTCCACTCTTTCTGTAAAGAAATATTTCCGCAAATTATTTCTGAGTCTATCTCATATCACCTTCATTCTATGCCCCTTGTTACAGAGCTTTCTTTCAATTGAAAGAGGCTCTCCTCCTGTGCATTTATGCCAAGGAGGTATTTAAACGTCTCTGTAATATTTTCCCATCTTTCTTCCAAAGTATACATATTGAGATTTTTATATCTGTCCCCTTATGCCTTATGATGAAGTCCACTGACCATTTTGATAGCCACCCTCCACACTGACTTTATCTGGTTTATATCCTTTTGAAGGTGTGATCTCCAGAATTCCACATAGTACTCCAAATGAGATCTCACCAAAGCCTTGTACAGAGGCACTATCACCTCCTTCCTGCTGGTCATTCCTCTCCCTATGGAGGGCACTTGGTCTCCACAGGAGACCTCTCTACATATCAACCACTTGGAGCTCCGAGCAGTTTTTCTAGCTCTCAAGGTCTCTTCCATACCCTGCTCAGCTACAAGACATTCATACGGACAATCAGGTAGCCATGTTTTACATAAACAAGCAAGGAGGAACTGGCTCTCTGTCGCTTTGCAACGAAGCTTTAAGATTGTGGGCCTTCGCCAGAGAGCATCAGATCCATCTCCTGGCCGTATACCTTCCAGGAATCCAAACTCTTGGGCAGACAGACTCAGTCGAGTTCTGCTTCCACACGAATGGTCCCTGCACATGGACCAGGTACTCAGAATCTTTCAAGAATGGGGAACCCCGTACATAGACCTCTTTGCAAGTCCGTGGAATGCCAAACTTCCCCGGTTCTGTTCCAGAATTCCGTGTCAGGGAGTTCAGGCCAAGGATGCCTTCCTCCTTCACTGGGGTCAAGACTTCCTGTATGCCTTTCCACCCATTCCCTTAATTCCCAAGACTCTGTTCAAGCTCCAGAGGGATCAAGGATCTATGATCCTCATAGCTCCACGCTGGCCACGCCAAGTGTGGTACCCTCTACTTCTGCATCTCTCCCAAGCTCCCTCCCTGGACTTGGGAGCTGCTCCAGACCTCCTGTCTCAGGAGGAGGGAACTTTGTGGCACCCAAACCCCAAGTCCCTTCACCTCAGGGCTTGGTTGCTGAAGGCTTAGACCGCAAGGTTGAATCGTTCTCAGCTGGTGAAGGATATCCTCCATGCTTCCAGAAAACCTTCTACTAGACGTTCCTATGCTTTTAAATGGAAAAGGTTTTCCATTTGGTGTGCTGAGAAGGGTCTTGACCCTCTAGCACTACCTTTGAATTCTCTATTGGAATACCTCCTGCATCTCTCCAGTGCAGGCCTTAAGACTAATTCAGTAAGAGTCCATTTGAGTGCTATTGCAGCATCCCTTAAACCTAAGAACATAAGACATGCCATAATGGGTCAGACCGAGGTCCATCAAGCCCAGTATCCTGTTTCCAACAGTGGCCAATCTAGGTCATACGTACCTAGCAATGTCCCCAAAAGACACAGGTTCCACAATGCTTGTACTGGGTCAAGCATTGATATCCTGGGTCCCTTTTTAATAGTGGTTTATGGACCTTTCCTCCAGGAACTTGTCCAAACCTTTTTTAAACCCAGCTATACTAACAGCCCTTACTACATCCTCCGGTAACAGATTCCAGAGTTTGATTACACGTTGAGTGAAAAAATATTTTCTCTTATTTGTCTTAAATAGTTTACCCTGTAGCTTCATTACATGTCCCCTAGTCTTTCTATACTCTGATAGCGTAAACAATTGATCCACGTTTATCCATTCCACTCCATTCATTAATTTATAGACCTCTATCATATCTCCCCTCAGCCGTCTCTTCTCCAGGCTAAAGAGCCCTAACCTTCTTAACCTCTCTTTATAGGAGTAGCCTTCCATCCCCTTCACCAATTTGGTGGCTCTTCTCTGTACTTTTTCTAATAACGCTATGTCCTTTTTAAGATACGGTGACCAGAATTGCACACAATATTCAAGGTGCGGTCGTACCATGGAGCGATACAGAGGAATTATAACATCCTTTGTTTTATTCTCCATCCCTTTCCTTATGATACCTAACATTCTATTTGCTTTCTTGGCCGCCGCTGCACACTGGGCGGAGGGTTTTAACATGTTATCCACGATGACTCCTAAATTTTTTCCTGGGTGGTGGTTTCTAATGTGGAGCCTTGCATCTTGTAACTATAGTGTGGGTTGTTCTTTCCTAGGTTGTTCTTTCCTAGGTGCATAACTTTGCACTTGTCCACATTAAATTTCATTTGGATGCCCAGTCTTCCAATTTATCCAGATCCTCCTGCAGTTTTCCACAATCCTCTTGGGTTTTAACAACTTTAAACAGTTTTGTGTCATCTGCAAATTTGATAACCTCACTAGTTATTCCCTTTTCCAGGTCATTTATGAATATGTCAAAAAGCAGCGGACCCAGTACAGATCCCTGGGGTACTCCACTATTCACCTTTTTCCATTGGGAATATTGGCCATTTAGCCCTACCCTCTGCTTTCTATCTTTTAACCAGTTCCCGATCCACAATAGTACACTGCCTCCTATCCCATGACTTTTTAGCTTCGCCAAAAGTCTCTGATGGGGGACTTTGTCAAAAGCTTTCTGAAAGTCCAGATACACTATATCAACCAACTCACCTTTGTCTACCTGTTTATGCACACCTTCAAAAAAACATATCAGATTAGTAAGACAAGATCTTCCTTGTCTAAAGCCATGTTGGCTGTCTCCCATTAGGCCATGACTATCTACATGCTGTGTAATTTTGTTCTTTATGATGGTTTCTACCATTTTCCCTGGTACTGACGTCAGGCTCACCGGTCTGTAATTTCCTGGGTCGCCCCTGGAACCCTTTTTAAAAATTGGTGTTACGTTGGCGACCCTCCAATCTTCAGGTATTACAGATGATTTTAATGAAAGTTCACATAAAACCAAAAGCAGGTCAGCAATCTCATATTTCAGTTCTTTCAACACTCTGGGATGTATACCATCCGGTCCAGGTGATTTGCTACTATTCAGTTTATCAAATAGTTGTAATATATCTTCCCGGTGTAGCGATATTTCTCTCAATTCCTCTGCAGTATCACCTTAAATACCACTTCAGTCTTGGGTAACATCCCTACATCTTCCTCAGTAAAGACCAAAGCAAAGAATTCATTCAGTCTCTCCGCTATAGCCTTGTTTCCTCTTACTGCCCCTTTTACCCCTCTATCATCTAATGGTCCAATTGACTCTCTCACAGGCCTTTTGCTACGAATGTACTTGAAAAAGTCTTTATTTCGTGTTTTTGCTTCCGTAGCAAGTTTCTTCTCAAATTCCCGCTTTGCCTGCCTTATCAATGCTTTGCATTTAACTTGCCAGTGCTTGTGCTGTTTCCAGTTTTCATCATTTGGCTCTTTTTTCCATTTCCTGAAGGTTGCTTTTTTGGTAGCAACAGCCTCTCAATGGACAGCCTATTTCCTCTCATCCTCTTATTGCAAGATTCATGAGAGGCCTAACTTTAACTAAACCTCCCATTAGGCCTCCTCCGGTGGCATGGGACTTAAATATGGTTCTTGGTCAGCTTATGAAGCCACTTTTTGAACCCTTAGCCACCACCTCCTTGAAATTTCTTTCCTGGAAGGTTATTTTCCTCATTGCAGTCACCTCAGCTCGCCGCATCAGTGAACTGCAGGCCTTAGTGGCTAATCCATCTTATACAAGGTTCCATCATGATAAGGTAGTCCTTAGGACCAATCCACACTTTATGCCTAAAGTGGTCTCACCTTTTCATCTTAATCAAGAGGTGTATTTACCTGTCTTTTTTCCAGGTCCTCATGCATCAAGTGCAGAGAGGAATCTTCATACCCTGGATTGTAAGAGAGCTCTTGCCTTATACTTACAAAGGACACAGCAACATAGAAAGTCTTCTCAACTCTTTGTTGCTTTTGATCCCTCTCATTTGGGACTTCCAGTCTCTAAGAGGACACTGTCCAATTGGATTGCTCAGTGTATTTCTTTCGCCTACCAGAGTAAGAACCTTTCTCTGGAGGGCCATGTCACGGCTCATAATGTGAGGGCCATGGCCATCTCTATGGCTCATATAAATTCTGTGTCCATCGACCAGATCTATCGAGGGGCCACCTGGGCCTTGGTTCATACCTTCACAGCCCATTACTGTTTGGACAAGGACTCCCGCCGGGATGCCTTGTTTGGTCAGGCTGTTCTCAAACACCTGTTCCATGCTTAATCAACTCCTACCCTCCTTCCCTGGATGGATACCTGAGATCCATAGGAGGAGGTAGAGCCCTTCTCAGGGTCTCACAACCGTGGGGATCTCCCAGGCATCTCTAGCTAGGGAGTCCCCATATGTGAAGACTCATTCCTGCTTGTTCCTGGAGATAGCACAGTTACTTACCTGTAACAGGTGATCTCTGGGAACAGCAGGAATAAGTCTTCACAACCCACCCACCTCCCCTAGGAGTTGTATCTCTCTATCTATCTTTCCTTTCCTCTCTCTCTTTGTCTCAGCTTTAAAACTCAAACTGCGGAGAGGCGGTTAGGAAAGGCGGGAAGGCAGCGCGCAGGCGCTGTGGGATGCTCCCAAAAGCTTTCCTTTTTGGGAAGCTGGGGAGCGTTCCCGCGCAGGCTCCGTCGGTACCGACGTACCCATATGTGAAGACTTATTCCTGCTGTTCCCAGAGATCACCTGTTACAGGTAAGTAACTGTGCTTTCCCCTGTTAGTACCTACTGCTTGGAACTTCATCCCAATTGATCTGTGAGAATGCTTGGACCGCTCCACCTTCAGGAAGAAACTCAAAACATTCCTATTACAAGAACACTTAACCGCAGCATTAACCCAAGATCCACAACCCAATCTGATCTAGCTTTACATCCTAACTAATCTCCTGCCTAGTGGAGTCCTGCTTCCCCTCAATCCTCCTTTCTACGCCCCACAACCCTCTGTCCTTATCCCTGCCTATTCCCCCCCTGTTGTACATAGCTATGATCACTGAATATAAACTATGTGACATTGCATGTTTTATGTTCTTACTGTTTCTGTTCTTTGGAAAGCAGTTAATCATACACTGCTCCTGTTGTGTTCTATGTGCACCGCCTTGGATTGTAGAAGGGCGATATATAACCAGGGTTCAATTTTACTAGCACTCATTGTGGCCTTGGGCAAGTCACTTAACCATCCATTGCCTCAGAAAATTTGAAGTTGTCAATGTCCCTTTTAATGTACATTACCAAGTTTAAGTTCCAATTTAAACTGCTTTGATTGAAATGATAAAGCGGTATAAAAGAACTGTTAAATAAAATAAAAATAATAAAATAACCGACCAGGGCGGGGGAGCCAATTTTGGACCTAGTCCTTAGTGGAACACAAGATCTAGTGCAAGAGATAAGGGTGTTGAGGCCACTTGGCAATAGGGATCATAGCATGATCGCGTTTGATTAAATAATTGGAGGAAGGACGGCAAGGAAATCCACAATTACTACCTTTTTAACGTTGCAAAAGGGATGGACTATTGATAAAATGAAGAAAATAGGTAAGAAAAAGAACTAAAATGAGCAGAATTGCAAAGGTTTAAAGATTTACTGCCAGCGCATGGTTTGTGGTAAAGGTGAGGAGTCAGAGAAGGGCGGCTGCTGCCAAAAAAAGCATCTTTCAGGAAATGGAAAAAAAAAAAAAAAAAAGAGCCAAATGATGGATGATGAAAACTGGGAAACATAAGCACTGGCAAGTTACATGCAAGGCATTGATAAGGCAGGCAAAGGGAAAGAATTTGAAAAGAAAGAAGATTGTTGTGGAAGCAAAAACACATTAAATGACTTTTCAAGTACATTCGTTAGCAAAAAAGCCTGTGAGAGAGTCAGGCGTTGGACCATTAGATGATAGATAGCGGAGTAAAAGAGGCACTAAAAGAGGCACTAAGAGGGGGACAAGGTATATAGCAGAAAGACTGAATGGAATTGGTTTACTTCTGATCTTTAGGAGGAAGGATGAACAGCCACAAACGGATGTTAACCATGACTGAAATGGTATGGAAAGGGTATGCCGCAGCAGAAGAATTGAAAGAATATTGATTATATGGGAAGATGTATTACAAACCTATGTGATAAAACTGAAGCAGTAGCAAATACACCTAGACCAGATGGTTATACAGCCAAGGGTGTTGACCAAAGAACTGAAAGATGAGATTTCAAGACCTACTATTAGTAATCTGTGAACTATCATTAAAAATCATCTGTAATAACTGAAGCTTGAAGGATGGCCAATGTAATGCTAATTTTTAAAAAGGGTTCCAGGGTCCTAATACGGGAAATTCCAGGACTGGTGAGCCTGACGTTTCAAATACCGGGGAAAAAATGGTAGAAAACCATTATAAAGGAACAAAATTACTGAACATGTAATAGTCATGGCTTAAATGGAAGACAGCCAAAATGACTTTTAGACCAAGTAAGGTCTTGACGTTCTTACTAATCATGTTTTTTTTTAAGGTGTGAATAAAACAGATACACTATTATCAACAGACTCACCTTTGTCTATCTGGATTTTCAGAACAGCCTTTGACAAGGTCCCTCATGAGAGACTTTTGGCAAAATTAAAAGTAATGGGGATAGGGATGTAGTGTACTATTGTGTATCAGGAAACTGGTTTTTAACCAAAGATAGATTTTATAGAAGAGGGTAGGGCTAAATGGCCAACTTTCCCTTAATGGAGAAAGATAAATAGATGGAGTACCCCAGGGATCATGTGCTGGGTCTGCTTTGCTTTTTTAACATATTTGTAAACGACCTTGGAAAGTGGAAATAACGAGTGAAGGTAATCAGATTTGCAGATAACACAAAATTATTTCAATGTTCGTTAAAAAACAAGAGGGATGTTTGTGAAAAAGTTGCCAAAGAAAGACCTTGATAAATTGGAAGACTGGCTGTTCAAATGACAGAATGAAATTTAATGTGGACAAGGGCAAAGGTTATGCACCTAGGAAAGAACAAGCCAAAAACTCTGGTTACAAACGATGCAAAGTTCCATATTAGCGAACCACCACTCAGGAAAAAAAGAGTTTAGGCATCAGTATGGATAACATACTTCAAACTCTCCAGTCCAGGTGTGCATTGGCGGCCATAGAAACAATAGGATGCTAGGAATCATAGTAACATTAGTATTATGATGGCAAATAAAAGACTAGTATGGTCCATCTTGATTTGCCCAGTAAGGCAGTAAGAGTAGGTGCATCTGCTGCTCCGTGCAGGTCACCTTTCCCCAGGCCTTTGTTTAGGCTTGTATCCACTGTTCCATGTAGATCACCCACGATTTTGTTGAGATATGAGAGAGAGATGGAGGAGATGTTGTTTTGATTCTGTCCTGTTCCTATAAAGGGATCCTCTGTGTATGTTCCCATGCCATTTTGAATTCTGTCATTGTATTTGCCCCCACCACTTCCATCGGAAGGGGAATTCCAAGCATCCCACCACCCTTTCAGTGAAAAAGTATTTCCTGACATTGTCGTTCAGTTTACCTCATTGCAGCTTTAATGTGCTAGCCCACTAGTTTTACAGGTTCCCCATCTTTGGAAGAGGTTTGTTCATTAATAGTCTAAAGTATTTAAAGGTCTGAATCATATCTCCCCTGAAAGAATAAAACAAAGGATATTTTAAATGCCTCTGTATCGTTCCTTGGAAGCTCTATATATGATTTATCCCATGGCACACTAATCAGACGGGCCCTTGCGAGAGGTCACTGCGTATATTACACACTGAGGGTATCTGTTACAAATGGATATTTCCCTTTGAGGCTTTTATTCACTGCAAAGGGCACTGTCAAGCGAGTGAAAGTGGATTAAGAAGCCTGGCAGGCACTGCAATGATCTGATGGTGACAGGGATCTTCCGCAAGGATGCAACCAGATATGGTGAGGAGAGTACGTAGGTAGACCACGGATACTCCACCCATGAAGTGACCAGTGGGTGGCTGAAGTATTAAAAACATCCTTTGCATTTTTAATGGAGGCCTCCATTCCTGGGTTTGTCAGTAAAGGGCTAGAGTTCTTAGAGGGACTCAAGATTTCCTCCTTGTCAGTGAGATCACTCCCTTTTAGCGCTCACTCATAACCAGAGAGAATGGATTCTCTAAACATCTTCTCAAGCAGGTTATTTCCCTTGTTATTAGATGAATCTTTCTCTCTCCACATATACTTATGTGGGGAACATGGCTATATAGTATATAAATCTTATTTAAAACCTAGGCAGACCAGAGAAACTCGTGTATATATTAATATTTCCTTACGGCCCTGACAGATTAGCCACTATCCATTTCAATGCTGCTCCAGCATGCTTAGGGTTCTTAATAAAACAACCACTTCCCTGTGTAAGTTAAAGGGCTTTTTGTACCGTGGACCTGCAGTTTAGGTACATACGAAGACCTCCATCAATATCCTCTTTGTCCTAAATGACTTCAATTCGGCAGGGACATTCTGAATCTTCAGAAAATACGAGGCTACATGCGCATACTTCTGTCCTCCTTTAGTATCGGGTGATAGGGATCTTCAACGCACCTCTGTTTGCCTATAAGAAACTATGTTTCTTTAAGGGCAAAAAGAGGCTTGGGGCTTATCTAATAGGGACTTCTGGCGTTTCCCGCAAAAGTTCTGCCTCAGTGAACTACCCAGTTTTCACTGGGTTTTTATTCTCGCCCTAAAGGTTCTGACCTCAACCTGTCTTTTGCACACAGTTTTATTCACCTCTGCTTACATTGCGATTACTCCTTGGGGATTATTCTGCTTGTTCTTAATCTGTTGACTGGTCTCTGTCCTCTATTCTGTTCCTATCATATAAAGGCATTCTTTTCTTATTTCCTACAACATGATATCGTATTGTACAACGCTCTAATGCCTTTTGGCCCTGAGCGGTATATACAAATTTACAATAAACATTCAACATAGACATATACCATATTACGGATCCATATGAACCTCCATAAACATTTTCACAATACCCAGAGGTGAGGTCCATATTGGTGTATTGCACTTCAATATTTACTCCTAAATATCACCTGAAACAGGGACTGTCTAGGTGTCCTGTTTGTTCCAGCTGTTCCACCTACATTTTTTTTAGTTCCAACTCATACCCTCCATTCCCCCAGGCATGCCTTGAGATTCTCATCAAATAGCATGGCTTTCTCAGATTCGCACAATGCTGTGACTCCTCCAGGCATCTTAGCTTGGGCGTACCCATACTGTGACGATTCATTCCTTGCCTTGTTCCTGGAGGATAGCCACAGTTACTTACCTGCTAAAAAAAAACCCAGGTGATCTCGTCTCGGAAACAGCAGGAATAAGTCTTCCACAACCCACCCATCTTCCCTAGGGAGGTGTATCTCTCTATACTCTATCTTTCCATATTTCTATATCTCTTTGTCTCAGCTTAAAACCTTAACTGAGGAGAGGAAGTGGGGAAAGGCGGGAAGGCAGCACGCAGGCGTGGTG